>JAODAL010026403.1:0-56844 GCA_025379985.1 Phyllomedusa bahiana | reverse complement strand
TTCTTCTCATTATTTTGGGGGAACCCTTTAAAAAAAGGGGATCGGGCCCGGGAACCCCTCAGATGAAGGTGTGCACTCGCCTAAAAAGGAAAAAACATATTTTCACGAATAAAAGGGCTCAGGATCAAGAATTTCCACAGACAATATCCCAGACACTGCTCCGAACGAGTATCATGAAATTTTATTTTAAAACCCTTGTATATGGAGTGCCTGTAGTGAATGGAAAGTCTATGTGCTCTTTACAGTAAGTGCGGTTTACTACTGTCCTGTATGTTTCATGTATTGTGAGGTGCTGAGGTTTGGTGGTTATAGATCTCTACGTACGGGCCCGGTACTACATGTTGTGTATGTCTTAAATGATTAGTGGACTGCAGTGATTGGGGGGTTATGGGCCCCCATACTACATAAAGGGGTATACATGTCCGTATGCTCTTCATGTTTTAGTGGGTGATGGTGATGGAGGTCTATAGGTCTTTTACAGTACAGTGTGGTACTACATGTCCTGTACTGTCTTACATGTTTTGTGGGAGCATGAGTGTTGGGGTCTTAGCACCTCTCTACGTAGGGGCGGTACTACAGCCCTGTACTGCTCTTACATGTTTTAGGAGGTGATGCAGTGATTGGCGGTTTTTTGGCCTCTCTACAGTACAGTGTGGTATACATGTTTGTGCTCTTTCATGTGTGGAAGCATGCGTGATTGGTGGTTTTTATACCCCCTCTTCCGTAAAGTGGGGGTTAAGTCTGTACTGCCTTACTTTTAGTGGGGTGATCAGTGATTGGAGGTCTTAGCGCCTCCCTAAGTACGTGGGGTACCTTGCCCGTATGCTCTTGATGTATTAGGAGGTACTGCAGTGATTACTGGTCTTAGGCCTCTGCGAAAGTGCGGTCTCATGTCTGTATGTCTTAATGTTTAGTGAGGTAATGCAGTGTTTGGCGGTCCTTAGCAATCCCCATAGTCGTGCGGTATACATGTCTGTATGCTCTTAATGTAATAGTGAGGTGATGAGTGATTACTGGTCTATGGCCTCTCTACAGACGTGCGGTATACATGTCTGTACTGTTTTTAAATGTATTGTGAGGTGATGCAGTGTTTGGTGTTATAGCCCCTTCTACTTTTACAGTGTGGTTCTCATGTCCTGTACTGCTCTTCATGTTTTTGTGAGGTGATCAGTGATTAGCGGTCTATAGCGCCTCTCTACGTACGTGCGGTACTAATGTCTGTACTGCCTTCATATATTAGTGAGGTGCTGCAGTGATTGTGGTTTAGGCCTCTCTACAGTACATGGGTCTACTGTCCTTATGTTTTTACTGTATTAGTGGGTACATGCAGTGATTGGGGTGGTCTTAGCCCCTCCCAAACGTACAGTGGGGGGGTACTACATGTCCTGTAGTTTTACATGTTTTGTGAGGTGATCAGTGTTGGGCGGTCTATTGGCTTCTCTACGTAGTGCAGTACTACATGTGCTGTCTGTCTTACATGTATCAGTGAGGTGCATGCAGTGATTGGTGGTCTATAGCGCCTCTCTACAGTACAGTGCGGTACTACATGTCCTGTACTGCTCTTACATGTATTAATGAGGTGCAGGCAGTGATTAGTGGTCTATAGCGCCTCCCTACAGTACAGTGCGGTACTACATGTCCTGTACTGCTCTTACCTCTGGGACCGACACCTATATCGGGAACGGGCTAAAAGTCTTGACACGCTTGTACACGGCTTTTCTTTCTATTTTATGGGAGTTCTCAGTACAGTGGAGCGTTGGGTTCAGCCGTACTCAGAACTCCCACAGAACAGAATGGAGACTCCTGTACAAGTGTGACCGGCTTTATCTTCTGAGCCAAGACTTTCAGGGGCCCACTCTGTGACCTGTCACTATCAGACATTGAGGGCATAGCCTATCGATATGTTATCAAAGTGCATGGTAGGAACAACCCTTTAACTCCTTTTTGTCTGCAAGATCATAATATTATGGCTCTTTTTTTCCTCCTCGCCTTCCAAAAGCCATAACTCTTATTTTTCCATAGACATTTGAGGGTCTTTTTTTTGTGAAACAAGATGTACTTTTTAGCGGTGCCATTGACTGTACCACAAAATATACCGGGAAACCGAAAAATTGGTGCGAAATGTGCACTTTTTATTGGAACCATTTTGGGATAGAGGTGACTTTTCGGTCACTTTTTATTCCAATTTTTAGGGGACATGATATTGACAAAAAAAATGCAATTTTGCCGTTTCTAAAAAAAATTTCTTCTACGATGTTCAGCGTATGGGACAAATGAGGTTATATTTGAACAGACCTGACTTTTACGGACGACACGGATTATTTGCAACTTTCTAATTTTTTGATTTATTAAATAGCAAAAGGGGGTTGATTTGAACTTTTAATATTTTTTATACTTTTAAAACTTTTTTTTACTACTTTAACAGGCAGCCCCCTGGAGTCATTTGTCAGGGGGGGAGAGTTATCGGGATAAAAAGGGGATTGTGAGAAGTGTTGATGGATCCAGGGATCAGGGGTCTGAGAAGTGTTGAAGTGATCTGTGCCTTATTGATTAACCTTATAACGTCCACAAGAAAAGTGCCGTGAGTAAAGCCTGAAGATTCTCCGGAGTCAGCGTGTTGTCTGCTTTATTGACCACTGGTGCCTCACACCTCCACTACTCGCCTAGTACTTCACCTATCTTCTGCAATAAGTACTATCTAGTAACCTGCACATATTTTAAAAATTGATCATTAGGGGGCGCGATCACTTGTACACCCTTTTGCATTACATAGATAACGAAGAAGGGTGTACCAAGATGGCAGTTTGATTACTTCCTGGCAGGAAGTAATAGGAGCACTTACATGGCGACTATGGAAGCCTTCATTAGGCTTCCAGCTGCTATGGTAACCATTCGGCACCCCTTGAACTCGTCGTGTGGGGAAGGAGGGTTGTTGGATCACCGCGTCGCCTAAGGCTGTGTTCACATGGCTTATTTTGAGACGGATTTCAGTCCGTATTTCGCGCCGTACTGCGCGAATTACGGGCTGAAATCCATCCCAGTCATTACGGTAATCCACAGTTCTCATAGAGAACTATGGATTCCGTCTCCTCTCCCTACTCGCGAAATACGGCGAGCGGGGAGATAGGTGACATGTCAATTACTAGCGGCGTATACGCGCCGTGGATAATGAATGTCTATGGGGCTGGCGGGCCCCCGTACACACGCCGTAATTGCGGGCGAAATCCGCCGTCTGAACATCGCCTAAAGGGTTGAACAGCAGAGATAGAAGCGCGTGGGTGTCAGCAGTAATAGCTGGCTCCCGCAGCCTATGGAGTGGGCTCAGCGAGCGAGCCCGCTCCATACTCTCTTACTGGCATTAAGATGGTAGTTTAGAGCTTATACAGGCAGCCCCCCGGTTATGGACGGGATAGGGACTGTAGGTTTGTTAAGTTGAATTTGTATGTAAGTTGGAACAGGTACATTTATTAAATGTAACTCCAGCACAAAAAAGTTTTTTTTAAGTTTCGGACAGTGCAGGGAAGGGTTTTTACATTTGTTTTGCTATCTGTGCCCCTGTTAAGAAGATTTCCCCTCATGTGCTGATGTGGCATGCTGGAACTTGTAGTTCCATAGCTACTTTCTGCTGTGGAACATGGATCTTAAGTGCCAGCATGCCCCATAACTCTCTGTATGTAACTATGGGACAGATGTAAGTCTGACCGGTGTAAGTCGGGGACGGCCTGTATATTATTTGGTATCATTAAAAAAAGTCGCTGCAGAAATTCCAGGCTGAGGTCCGGTTCACATCTGCGTTGTAGGTTCCGTTGCAGATTCTGCCAAAAGTGATGGAAAATATGCTGCACTATTTTATTTTGCTAAAATGACTGATGTTGTGACCAAAACCCGACGGACTCCATTGTAGTTAATGGGGTCCGCTGGGCGCCAGGTGTCTGTCATGAAACGGATCCAGTCCTACCTTAGCTCCGAACTGAACTCGGACGCAGACGCAAACCTGACCTTAGCCTGAGATCTCTTCTATGACGCGGCAGATTTTTCATCAAACACGTTGTATCAATGTATCCCAAGGACTATAATAAAGACGCAAAGGAGAAACCAACAGGAAACAAAAACAACAAAAGAGTAAACTAAAAGCTTACGAATAAGGAAGCTCAGTGCGAAACGCGTCAGCAGTAAAGCAGCGCCGCTCCGGAGACACGCTGCTCCACCAGGATAATGTTGTTCATGGACTTTTAAGAGAAGATTGGAACAAGTTTATCTTTTCTATTCTATCGATCGACGTGAAAAGTCAGCGGTGTAAGAACTAGTGCTGACAATGAGAGAAGCGTTACAAAATAGACATGGAACAGAGAAGGTGGCGCGGCCGCAGCATTGGAAAATAAAAAAAGGTTTGGCTGCTGAAAGGCGTAAACTTAGAAAAGTGTAGGAGGGGTGAAGAGGACTTCAGGCTTCCTCAGTGATTTGGGAGTGTCTCTCTATCTATCCATATCTACAATATCTGTGACAAGGATTGGGGGCTTCCTTTGTAATTTCGGTTGTCAGTGTCTTTCTATCTGTATCATTATTTCACATATCTGTCTATATCTAGCTACAATATCTATTTTTCTATCTATCTCTGTCTGTCACATATCTATATCTCTCTCTCTATCTGTAGCTATTTATCTAGCAGTCTTTTACAGATCTATCTTCAATATCTATCTATCCATCTGTCTATATCTATCTAGATAATATCTATCTCATATTTATCTATCTACAATATCTATCTCTTATCTATCTCCCATATCTATATATCTATGTCATAGCTATCTATTATCTCTATATCATATCTATATCCCATATATTCTATCTATCTATCTCATATCCTTCTATCTATCTCCTATCTATCTATCCCATATCTATCTATATATCTATCTATCTATCCCATATCTATCTCCTATCTATCTATCTATCTATCTATCTATCTATCTATCTATCTATCCCATATCTATCTATCTATCTATCTATCTATCTATCTATCCATCCCATATCTATCTATCTATCTATCTATCCCATATCTATCTATCTATCTATCTATCTATCCATCCCATATCTATCTATCTATCTATCTATCTATCCCATATCTATCTATCCCTTATCTATCTATCTATCCCATATCTATCACCTATCTATCTATCTATCTCATATCCTTCTATCTATCTATCTATCTATCTATCTATCTATCTATCTATCTATCTATCCCATATCTATCTATCTATCTATCTCATATCTATCTATCTATCTATCTATCTATCCCATATCTATCTATCTATCTCATATCTATCTATCTATCTATCTATCTCATATCTATCTATCTATCCCATATCTATCTATCTATCTCATATCTATCATTCTATCTATCTATATATCTATCATTCTATCTATCTAGATATATCATATCTATCTATCTATCTATCTATCTCATATCTATCCATTTATCTCTCTCATATCTATCTATCTATCTATCTCATATTGATCTATCACTATATATCTATCTATCGCTATCTATCTATCTATCTCATATCTATCTAGCGATCTCATATCTATCTATCTCATATCTATCCAGCCCATATCTATCTATCTATCTATCTATCTCATATCTATCTATCTATCCCATATCTATCTATCTATCTATCTCATATCTATCTATCTATCTATCTATCCCATATCTATCTATCTATCTATCTATCTATCTATCCCATATCTATCTCCTATCTATCTATCTATCTATCTATCTATCTATCTATCTATCTACCTATCTCATATCCTTCTATCTATCTATCTATCCCATATCTATCTATCTATCTATCTATCTATCTATCTAATATCTATCTCATATCTATCTCATATCTATATATCTATCTATCTATCTAACTATCCAATATCTATCTATCTCATATCTATCTATATTTCTATCTATCTATCTATCTATCTATCTATCTATCTCATATCCTTCTATCTATCTATCTATCTATCTATCTATCTATCTATCTATCTATCTATATATCTCATATCTATCCATTTATCTCTCTCATATCTATCTATCTATCTATCTCATATCCTTCTATCTATCTATCTATATATCTAATATCTATCCATTTATCTCTCTCATATCTATCTATCTATCTATCTCATATTGATCTATCACTATATATCTATCTATCGCTATCTATCTATCTATCTCATATCTATCTAGCGATCTCATATCTATCTATCTCATATCTATCCAGCCCATATCTATCTATCTATCTCATATCTATCTAGCTATCTCATATCTATCCAGCCCATATCTATCTATCTATCTCATATCTATCTATCTATCTATCCCATATCTATCTATCTATCTATCTATCTCATATCTATCGCTATCTATCTATCTATCTCATATCTATCTAGCGATCTCATATCTATCTATCTCATATCTATCCAGCCCATATCTATCTATATATATAATATCTATCTAGCTATCACTTATCTATCTATCTATCTATCTATCTCATATCTATCTATCTATCTATCTCATATCTATCTATCTATCTATCCCATATCTATCTATCTATCTATCTATCCCATATCTATCTCCTATCTATCTATCTATCTATCTATCTATCTATCTATCTATCTATCTATCTATCTATCCCATATCCCTCTATCTATCTACCTATCTCATATCCTTCTATCTATCTATCTAATATATATTAATATATATATATATATCAATATGTATACAATTAATATGTATAACAGGTAATGGTTTTATTGTTCAAGTTTTAAAGGATGTGGTGCAGCGTTTGCAATTTTAAATGCTTGTGTATTTTGTGACATATGAATATGTTGTTTTTATATGTATGTATAAGAAAGGATAAGGGCGACATAGGATTGGGTACTTTCACAAAAGAGGTGGCGCCCTTGTAGACTATTAGAGAAAGGAGATTGTGAATATTGTCAGAATTCTCTGAGGAAGCGTGCGAGGATGCACGCGAAACGCGTTGGGATTTTTTTATAATTGATTGTTTTTATATTCATATTTTAAAAATAAAATTCTCAGAACTACAGAGGATTTTCTAATCTTTCCTTGATTCTAAACGGAAGGATTTTTATTTTATTTTATATAAACAAGCGCTAGCACTACCTCTACTCCCATTTCATGGCTGGACAGCCAGAAGTGGATCAAATAGCTATATATCTTCCTCCTGCCCTTTGTGGGTGGCGGCTGATGGTGATAACCTACTGATAACTCCTTCTATATGTGTTGTACCATACACTGTACAACAAGCTCAGGTGAGCCAATTCATATATCGATATTTTCCTAAAACATCTAAATACTACACTATATCTGGGCGCCTGTCTGTCCCTATCCCTTCCTTTTTTCTTTTCTGGGTGAGCACCATCCCATTCTGGTTGGAGGCCCAAGGAGAGGAGTGTGGATTTACCCATTGAAATATCATATCTAATATATATCTCATATCTATCTCTCATATCTATCTCATATCTATCTATCTCTCTCATATCTATCTATCTATCTCATATCTATCTATCTCATATCTATCTATCTATCTATCTGTCTGTCTGTCTATCTATCTATCTATCTATCTCATATCTATCTATCTCTCTCATATCTATCTATCTATCTCATATCTATCTATCTATCTATCTATCTATCTATCTGCCTGTCTGTCTGTCTATCTATCTATCTATCTATCTATCTATCTATCTATCTATCTATCTCATATCTATCTATCCATGTATTTCCTATCTATCCCATATCTATCTATCTATCTATCTATCCCATATCTATCTATCTCATATCTATCTATCCCATATCTATCTATCTATCTATCTCATATCTATCTATCCCATATCTATCTATCTATCTCATATCTATCTATCCCATATCTATCTATCTATCTCATATCTATCTATCTATCTATCTATCTCATATCTATCTATCTATCTCATATCTATCTATCTCATATCTATCTCATATCTATCTATCTCATATCTATCTCATATCTATCTATCTCATATCTATCTCATATCTTTCTCATATCTATCTCATATCTATCTCATATCTATCCATCTATCTCAGATCTATCTCTCTCTCATATCTATCTATCTCATATCTATCTATCTATCTATCTATCTATCCCATATCTATCTATCTATCCCATATCTATTTATCTATCTCCTATCTATCTATCTATCTATCTATCTATCTATCTATCTATCTATCTATCCCTCTATCTATCAGGGCTGGGGGTTCCCCCTGTGATTTCGGGTGTCGGGAGGAGGTGGCATCTCTCCGGGCAGCAGAGGGAGACATCGAGTCTCCAAAGTGACTGGAAATAAAGTGAGATGCGGAGCCTCGGCAGCAGCAGCCCCGAGTATTGGGATGAGGAGGGCAGAACAAAGGCAGCAGCAGCAGCAGCGCGCGGGGCTCGGCGGCCGGACCCCCGGACTCTCCCCGCTGTAGCCGCCGCCGCCAGGAGTCCGGAGGAGCAGAGCCCGGGCAGCGCCGCCCGCTGGATGGAGGCGGCAGGAAAGTGAGTGAAAGTTGTGCCCCGGGAGCGGCAGAGAGAAGGGGCATCTCCTCCGCCGCCGCCGCGTCCTCAGCCCTTTGTGTCTGGAAAGAGAAGGGGCAGCGGGGGAGGCGGGGGCCGCAGCAAGCGGGGCCGGAGCGGGACAGGAAGAGCATCCGGCCACAGCCAGCGGCGGAGGCAGGAGAGGCATGGACAGCGAGTAAGTGACCGCATGTGCCGCAGCCAGACCGCAGCGAGTGAACGGGGCAGCGGGGAGCGGGCACTGCCAGCGGAGGAAGGGGCACACACCGGGCACTGCCAGCGGAGGAAGGGGCACACACCGGGCACTGCCAGCGGAGGAAGGGGCACACACCGGGCACTGCCAGCAGAGGAGGGGCACACAGCGGGCACTGCCAGCGGAGGAAGGGGCACACAGCGGGCGCTGCCAGCGGAGGAAGGGGCACACAGCGGGCGCTTCCAGCGGAGGAAGGGGCACACACCCGGCACTGTCACCAGAGGAAGGGGGCACACACCGGGCACTGCCAGCAGAGAAAGGCGCACACACCGGGCACTGTCACCAGAGGAAGGGGCACACACAGGCACTGCCAGCGGAGGAAGGGGCACACCCCGGGCACTGCCAGCGGAGGAAGGGGCACACACCGGGCACTGCCACCAGAGGAAGGGGCGCACACCGGGCACTGTCACCAGAGGAAGGGGGCACACACCGGGCACTGTCACCAGAGGAAGGGGCACACAGCGGGCACTGTCACCAGAGGAAGGGCGCACAGCGGGCACTGTCAACAGAGGAAGGGGGCACACACCGGGCACTGTCACCACAGGAAGGGGCGCACAGTGGGCACTGTCATCAGAGGAAGGGGCACACAGCGGGCACTGCCAGCGGAGGAAGGGGAACACACCGGGCACTGTCACCAGAGGATGGGGCACACAGCGGCAATGTCACCAGAGGAAGGGGCGCACACCGGGCACTGTCACCAGAGGAAGAGGGCACACAGCGGGCACTGCCAGCGGAGGAAGGGGCACACAGCGGGCACTGTCACCAGAGGAAGGGGCACACACCTGGCACTGTCACCAGAGGAAGGGGCGCACAGCGGGCACTGTCACCAGAGGAAGGGGCACACACCGGGCACTGTCACCAGAGGAAGGGGCACACAGCGGCAATGTCACCAGAGGAAAGGGCACACACTGGGCACTGTCACCAGAGGAAGGGGCACACAGCGGGCACTGTCACCAGAGGAAAGGGCACACACCGGGCACTGCCAGCGGAGGAAGGGGCACACACCGGGCACTGTCACCAGAGGAAGAGGGCACACAGCGGGCACTGCCAGCGGAGGAAGGGGCACACAGCGGGCACTGTCACCAGAGGAAGGGCACACATTGCGGCACATGCCCAGGGAGGGACCTTGGGGAGGAAGGGGCACACAGCGGGCACTGTCACCAGAGGAAGGGGGGCACACACCGGGCACTGTCACCAGAGGAAGGGGCGCACAGCGGGCACTGTCACCAGAGGAAGGGGCACACACCGGGCACTGTCACCAGAGGAAGGGGCACACAGCGGGCACTGTCACCAGAGGACGGGGCACACACCTGATACTGTCACCTATCACCAGATTGTCTACCGGTTACAAAGATGATCTGTAGATTGCACGGAGTGTATAGAGGTTGCACAGATAGTATGCAGGTTGTGCAGATGGTATACAGGTTGCACAGATTATATACACATTGCACAGATTGTATAGCGGTTGCACAGATGGTATAGAGGTTGCACAGATTGTATACACGTTGCACAGATTGTATACAGGTTGCACAGATAGTATGCAGGTTGTGCAGATTATATACACGTTGCACAGATTGTATACAGGTTGCACAGATGGTATAAAGGTTGCACAGATTGTATACAGGTTGCACAGATGGTATACAGGTTGCACAGATTGTATAGAGGTTGCCACCGCCACCCCATGCTCCAAAGCCAATAATCATCCCTTTCTGCAACTCTGATAATTTCCCCCTTTTATCCATGACATCAGTGAGGGATATGTGTGCAGACGGCCTATCACAACCTTATATACAGACCAAGCCAGCGCACCACACAGGATTTCTTTCACGTGCCCACATTGAAGATAGGAAGTGTTCATAATAATGTGACCAGACTGTGTATATGAATTGCTCCATGTTTGGATAGTTTCCGGGTTGGACTGTGTGTGAGGTGAGAGTGATACATTGTTTTTAATCGTTTCATTTTTGTTGCAAACAAAATAGATTATGAAACAAAAATACAAAACAGAAGGTTCGGAGCAAATGCCAGAAATATCACCATCAGCATCAGACAGTTCCCCTGAGAAATAGAAGGGGGTCCACCGGGGGTGCAGCTATAGGGGGTGCAGAGGGAGCAGTTGCTACCGGGCCCTGCAGCCTGAGGGGGCCCAAAAGATCTCCTGCCCAGCGCCATCTTTTCCATTGGGCACACTAGGCAGTTGCCCAGGGGCCCCAAGTGGTCTATGTATGTCCCAGGAATACAAGGAACATACCCAGGATCCCTTGGTTGGTTTTGCTTATTTAACAGTCTGTGTGTTTTTAGGATGTGCAAACAGATAAAAACCATGGTGGAGAAGGGAGCCAAAGGCTCCCTGCCCTACCAAATAGTCTTGTAGGCTACAGGCTGGCGGTGTCCAGATATAAATGGTGTGATAATATGGTTGTGCCTAGGGGGCTTAAGGCATTACCTAGTGTGATGTCATGTATTTGGGCAGGGGGGGGGGGGCAAAAGCTCTTTTGCTACCTAGGAAGACACCAGTATTATAAATTAGCACATAGTAGTTGGGGGGCCTGATTTAACTTTTTGCATTGGGGCCCAAGAGCTGAAAGGGGATGTATCGCTGTTTTCTTGAGGCTTGATTCTCTCAGTTCCTGAAATCCAGGGGCGTTTGTTCCCCTCCCAGCTGGGTGTTTCTTAACTGAAGGGGGTTGACATCATCCCCCCCTTCACTGTTCATGCTCGCTCCCGAGTCAGTGTGTTCCCCCCATATCTGAGTCCACATGTCACTGTCCTCTCCCTATGCAGTCTTATTTTGTAAGAGCTGTTTACATACCACAGCCCTGCATTCAGTCTAGACAGTCTTCTATGAACTCAGAGCACTGATCTCTTCTCGTCACAGCTGGAGGTTTGTTACAGTTGAATCAAGTCTTCTATGTCATCCAGAGCAGCACAGATCCGTCTCCCTTCTATGTTTACACAAGGCACCGAAGCACAATTCTGCTGTTTTCTGATTGTAGAAGCAGCCTCAGTGTCACTGAGGAGCTACTAGCTGTATAGAGTGAAATTGTTGCCGGCCCCTTACACGTAGGAGCATTAGGCACCGAGGCACAATTCTGCTGTTTTCTGATTGTAGAAGCAGCTGCAGTGTTACTGTGGAGCTGCTGGCTGTGCAGAGTGAAATGTTGCCGGCCCTTTATTCTGAGTGAGAGAGGCAGGAATGCGCGCTCCCGTGAATCCGACCGGGGGCCAGACAGAATGTAAATTAGTAGATCCGTCAGCCAATGAAGTGCAAGGAGGTGGGATCCGACCGACACTGGGGAACAGTGTTTACAGAAAACGAAGATATAACCAAAGAACATATCTAAAATGCATTAGAATGATTATTAAATAACAGTAGAACAAGATAAATGAAGGAAGTGCTTTGGTTATATCAATGTTTGTGGTTCTTTTAGGCTTATTGAGCCTTGTATTGTGCATATTCCACTCCCCTCTTTTCTTTTGTACCCCTAAAACTCTTTGAATTGCAATAAAAAATTTCATGGTTAAAAAAAAAAGAAAACGAAGATAAGGCAGACGGTGAAAAGAAGACGGCTCTGCAAATGACTTCTAATTGCAAAGTTGCTTGTTTCACTGTCCCCTTATTCTGAAGCCCATTTAATGTAATGATACAACCCCTTTAATGTTACGCCTCTGGGGTCCACTGCTCAAGCCCCCCTTTATTAGGCAGAGCAGAAAGCTGCTGTTTTAATGTATACCCCATCTCTTTCTATTGATCTTTCCTTCTCTGTAGCTCTCTGTTGCATTGAGTGTGGTGAGAATCTTCTCCGTGTTTGATCTTTCCTTCAGGTGAGCG
Organism: Phyllomedusa bahiana; assembly: GCA_025379985.1. Lineage (NCBI taxonomy): Eukaryota > Metazoa > Chordata > Amphibia > Anura > Hylidae > Phyllomedusa > Phyllomedusa bahiana. Next base: position 44,162 of record JAODAL010026403.1, on the reverse strand, counting down.
GCTGCTTTGTCTCACTTTGTGTCTGTACCCGCAGCCTCTGGTCACGGTGCCTCTGTCCTTTCTCCAAGCCGCCTCCATGCAGCCCCCGACCTCAGACAATCTGCAAATGCCACCAGATTTCTTTCTTTTCGCTGTATAATTTATGTTCCAGTAATTTATAGAACGTGTCATTTGCGGCACAAAGTTCTCCTTCCCGTCGGCTTCATTGCATTGAAAGGTTTTGCAGTCTTTTTTCTGTTCCTTATCTTGGCGTTCATGGAGGACCCTTGTGTGGATACAGCGTACGAGTATGTGGGTTCAGGGAATGTATGGTGAGTGGCACTCGAAAACGGTCGCCGCTTTTACGCCTACGAAATAAACAGTGGGGTGTGCGGGTCGTCTAAACCATGTTGGAGGCTTCATCTGTGGGGTGAATTGAAGGCTACGGACAACTTTGATGTGAAAAAGGGGTTTTTACATATGTTAGTTGTCAACTTAAAGGGGTGTTCCTACCATAAAGTTTGATAACATATCAATAGGATAAGTCATCAAAGTCGGAGAGATGCAGGCTCCATCTCTGGGACTTGCACCTGTTTTGGGAATGGGCCCCCAAAAGTGACAACTCAGCATGAGAGGGCTGGTCATACATACAACTCTCCATTTTGTTCACTGGAAGTTCTGAGTATAGCCGAACATTCGGCTCCTCTGTACTGGGAATTCCCATAGAGCAGAATGGAGAGAACACAGCACTCCCCTGTACTGGTAACTCCCATAGAGCAGAATGGAGAACACAGCGCTCCCCTGTACTGGTATCTCCCATAGAACAGAATGGAGAAAACAGAGCTCCCCTGTACTAGGAACTCCCATAGAACAGAATGGAGAGAACACAGTGCTCCCCTGTACTGGGAACTCCCATAGAACAGAATGGAGAGAACACAGCGCTCCCCTGTACTGGGAACTCCCATAGAGCAGAATGGAGAACACAGCACTCCCCTGTACTGGGAACTCCCATAGAACAGAATGGAGAACACAGCATTCCCCTGTACTGGGAACTCCCATAGAACAGAATGGAGAACACAACGCTCCACTGTACTGGGAACTTCCATAGAACAGAATGGAGAACATAGCGCTCCCCTGTACTGGGAAATCCCATAGAACAGAATGGAGAACACAGCGCTCCCCTGTACTGGTAGCTCCCATAGAACAGAATGTAGAACACCGCGTACCCCTGTACTAGGATCTCCCATAGAACAGAATAGAGAACACAGCGCTCCCCTGTACTGGGAACTCCCATAGAACAGAATGGAGAAAATAGCATTCCCCTGTACTGGGAGCTCCCATAGAACAGAATGGAGAACACAGATCTCCCCTGTACTGGGAACTCCCATAGAACAGAATGGAGAACATAGCGCTCCCTGTACTGGGAACTCCCATAGAACAGAATGGAGAACACAGCGCTCCCCTGTACTGGGAGCTCCCATAGAACAGAATGTGAGAACACAGCGCTCCCCTGTACTGGGAACTCCCATAGAACAGAATGGAGAACACAGCGCTCCCCTGTACTGGGAGCTCCCATATAACAGAATGGAGAACACAGCGCTCCCCTGTACTGGGAACTCTCATAGAACAGAATGGAGAACACAGCGCTCCCCTGTACTGGGAACTCCCATAGAACAGAATGGTGAACACAGCACTCCCCTGTACTGGGAACTCCCATAGAACAGAATGGAGAACACAGCGCTCCCCTGTACTGGGAACTCCCATAGTACAGGATGGAGAACACAGGGCGTACACTTAGGGCTTGTTCACACTGAGTTTCACTCCATGTTACAAGCGCCTTTTAGATCCGTCTCGGGGAACGACAGGACGGACCCAGAGACGGATCTAAACAATTAGCAGTGAGTTCAACACTGTGGGCAACGAGGAACACGCAGCGGCGTTGACATGAGAGATCGCTGCTGCGTGTTCATGTGGGTGCAAAGGGGGAGGGCGTGAATCCGCAGTCCATGGAGAAAAGCCGCCCCCCCTTCGTGGCAAAAACAGACCAAATACCAGTTGGGATTTGTCCTTTGCTGTGTAAACGCGGCCTTAGATATATGGTTCCTTTACCCTCTGTCAAACTGGGTTACACATTCATTAGACAAAAGTCCATATAAAGTCCATGTTCGTTTAAATAGAAGCAGCCGACTCAGGGCTGTGGAGTCGGAGTCGGTCGGTGCCTATTTTGGGAGTCGGAGTCGTCATAAAAGGGACCGACTCCGACTCCCAAAATATATAATAAGTTGGTCCAGTTAGTTCGATGCAAAGAGCAAGAGGAATTGGGTCCAGCCAGTGCTGCTGCTCCATATCTTCAGCCTCATCACATGAGGAGTGTAATTGATGACATGGAGCAGGCAAAGCGCTGCCCAGGGGAAAAGATTCTGCTCCCAGGGCAAACAGATTTCAGCAACATTTTTACCTGTTTTCAAAGAAGTAGAAGAGTTCAACCATTCATCAAAGCTGACTGTGGCCGAGGCGATTCCTTTATACCCTGACATTGTTAGAGATGTTGCCCCTGTGGTCACCGTTTTGCCCCAACCAAGTTAGTATAGAGAGGCGTTCTCTAGCCTGGAAATAATGAGATCAGATGTGGGGTATGTATGGCCGGATCTGATGGAGGGTGGGGGCGGAGACGATACTATTTCTCCAGAAAAACAATTTAGGACTCCACAATGTTCCTGCAGTGTCTTGATATTTACAATTTTTTTGTGTTTCTAAAGTCATATCCAGAATAAATTATATTTTTACATGACAAGCAAAAGGGTAACAAGGTGTTCTTGCAACTTTTGACTTTCAGGTTCCATATCTCTCCATCCACTACAGCTTTGTACATGAGGCTACTGTATTTTATATACAGTCTTCTTATCTATCTTATACATAAATGTGATTGCAAGTATTTAGCATATGCTTAGTTTGCAGATCCTTTCCCTGTAACTGCTATTGTTTACTGTTTTGCTCCTAAAATCAAAATGTTTGTAATTTTATTATTTTGTTAGGTATTTGGGAAATCCACTCTTTGGTTTTCAGCTTCTGCTGAAAAAAAACATTTTTTTGCCTTCTCTGGGCTCTGAATCAGATTCAAACCTACCTTAAGTTCAGAAATCTTGATCCCATGTCTTCTTCTAAACTAATTCCCAGTGTTGGTGCAGATGGACTTGGATACAAATACGCTGTTTTGCTTCAACTCTACCCACTGAGTGTTCAAAAGATCAAAAACATTGTAGACCTTTTTGTCTTGTCTAGTGTCTGTTTCTAGCCTATAGACAGTGCTTGAATTCATTTGTTTTTAGGTGATAAAACAGTCCGGATGTTACAGTTGCTTTACTACAGTATAAGTTGATCACTTAAAGAGATGCGCGCCGTGTATGAGGGATGTTGTTTTGTTCAGTCGGGAGTCGGAGGGTTCTGGGAAATTGAAGGAGTCAGAGTCGGGGCTGTGGCTTGAGCACTCCTACACCGCCTGGTAGTCGAATATTGCTTGTCTATTTGTGAAAAGTGAAAGAATTTTGTATGGTGAGTGTCCCCTTTTCTGTAAGTTTAGGTGCTGGGGTATGGAAAAGCTGGCAGATTTGTGTTCTATTTTCATTGTGTCGTGTTGTTTATTGTGCGTGCCATGTGTTTTGCAGGTGTGTGAAACTCAGTCCGGTGTGCGAGACTGATGCTGATGACGGTTCCTATAATCCGGCGCATGTATAAAAGATTTTGCGCAGTTTGTCTTTTCCTTCTCGAAGAGTATTAGAGTGAAACGTTTGTTCGATTGCTGACTCTGGATGCCATTTGTACCCGGGCAAATCCTATAGGTTGTTCATAGACCCCAGGGTGTGTTGCTGTGAAGTATATGTGGGTCTGATGGATGTGATTTTCTATTATCACGTGTGTGTTGTAGTGGCTTGCCAGGAAGCGCTCGTGATTTACCACTAATTGCTGGACCGGAGACCAGAATACAAATTGGCTAGGTGCAGCGCTTTTGTGGCGCAATTAACGGGTAAACTGGCGCGATCGATACCCTGCGGTCGCTATCCAACACATGTAATAGCGGCTGTTCCCTACTCTCTGTTTACACTGGTTGCTAAGAAATTGACTGTGAGGGTTGTTAGGTGATAATGACTCAAATAGACCCAAGCCCCTCCGATAAGACAATGCCACTTGGTAACACATCACAGCGCACGGGTACAGAAGCAAGGGAGAAACAAAGGAAGCATCCGAAAGGTTCAAAGGGTTTGTTTGTTTGTTGTTTGCCACTGGCTGCCACCAGGCTCAACCACTGAGCCAATGTCGATGCACCATGCACCATGTGCCCACTGTGCTGCACCATGCTAACCATGAGGCCACTGATGCGCACCTATGCCCCAACCATGAAGCACTGTGCTGCACCATGCTACCCATGAGCCACTGTGCTGCACCAGGCCAACCCTGAGCCACTGTGCTGCACCCTGCCCACCAGGAGCCACTGTGCTGCACCATGCCAACCCTTGAGCCACTGTGCTGCACCATGCTAACCACTGAATCACTGTGCTGCCCATGTAACCATGGAAATTCACTGTGCTGCACCACTGCTAAACCACTGAGCCACTGTGCTGCACCATGCAACCACCGAGCCACTGTGTCTGCACCATGTCCAACCGATTGGAGCCACTGTGCTGCACCATAGCCAACCATTGAGCCAACGTGGGGGTGCACCATTGCTAACCACTGAGCCTCACTGTGTGCACCATTTGTAACCACTGAGCCACTGTGCTGCACCATTGCTTACTACCTGAGCCACTATGAGCTGCACAATGGCTTTACCTATGAGCCATGTGCTGCACCATGCTTACCACTGAATCACTATGGCTGCACCAGCTAACCTTGAATCACTGTGCTGCACCATGCAAACCACTGGAGCCATGTGTGCCAACCATGTTAACCACTGAATCATGTGCTGCACCATGCTAACCATTTGAGCCACTGTGTGCACCATGCCAACCATTGAGCCACTGTGCTGCACCGTGCTAACACTGAGCCACTGTGCTGCCCATGATAACCACTGGAATCACTGTGCTGCAACCTTGCTAACACTGGAATCACTGTTGCGCACCATGCTCAACACTGAGCCACCTGTGCCTGCACCGTGCTAACCACTGATTGTCACTGCGTACTTGCACCCTGCTAACTCACTGAGCCACTGTTGACTGCATGCCATGCTAATCCACTGCGATGCCATCGATACCTGCATCCTTTGCTAACCCAGATCTGAGCCACTGTAGTGCTGGCACCGTGTAACCACTGAGCCACAGTCCTGCACCGCATGCTAACTGCTACTGAGCGTACCTGTGCTGCAACGCGCATGTGCTACTACGAGGCCAACTCAGTACTCGTGCACCAGTGCAAGTCCAGCTGAGACAGTCTTTGCTGCACCGTTGTAACCACTGAGCCACACGTTCATGCACCATGCTATACAATGAGTCCACAGTCCTCGCACCCATGCTAATCATGAGTCACTGTGCTGCACCATGCTAGCCACTGAATCACTTTGCTGCACTGTGCTAACCACTGAGCCTACTGTGCTGCACATTGTAACTGCACTGAAATCACTGTGTGCTGCACTGGCCACCGATGGAGCACTGTGCTGCCACCTTGGCTTACGCCACTAGAGCCACTTGTGCTGCACCATTGCTAACCCATCTGAATCAGGCTGCGCGTTGGCACCATGCTAACCACTGAGCCACTGTGCTGCACCATGCTTAAGTCCACGCTGAGATCACTGTGCTGCAGCCATGCTAATCCAGCTGGCCATCTGTTGAGCTGCACCGTGGCTAAACGACTGAATCACTGTACTGGCACCGATGCATAACACTTGAGCCACTGTGCTTGCACCGTGCTAACCAAGTGAGCCACCATGCCAACCAATGATGCCACTGTGCTGCACCGCATGCTAACCAGTCTGAGCTCCACTTGGCTGCGTCCGGTGCTAAACCACTGAAGAGCCACAGTCCTTGCACCGATGCTTAAACCACTGAGCCACTGTGCTTGGCATCCATGATAACCGCACTTGAGCACTGTGCTGTGACGTGCTAAACAGATTGCAGGCAACAAGTCCTGCACCATGTTAACCCAGAATGAGGCCACGTGCTGACCGTGTAACCACTGAGCCTAACAGTAAGGCACCTATGCTAACACTAAAGCCACTGTGCTGCACCATTGCTAAAACCACTGAGCACATGTTCTGCACCATGCTAACCCACTGAGCCACAGTTCTGCACCTTGCTTAAATTAATGAGCCACTGTGCTGCTCACATGCTAACCACTGAGTGCCACAGTCTGCACCATGCCAACCATTGAGCCAATGTGCTGCACATGCCAAACCATGAGCCATGTGCTGCACCATGCCTAACCACTGAGCCACTGTGCTGCACCATGCCATACCATTGTGACCACTGTGCTGCACATGCCATCACCATGAGCCTACATGGGGCTGCACCATGCTAACCACTGAGCCACTGTGCTGCACCATGGAACCACTGAGCCACTGTGATGCCACTCATGCCAAACATGAGTCACTGTGCTCGCAGACCATGCTAACCACTTGAGCCACTGTGCGTGGCACCATGCTGAACCACTGAGCCACTGTGCTTTGCACCATGCTGTAACCACTTGATATTCACTGTGGCTGCTAGTCCATGCTAACCAGCTTGAATCACTGTGGCTTGTCACGCATGCTAGACCACTGTGCCACTGTGACTTGTACCATGCTAACCACTGAATCAATGTGCTGCACCGCTGCTAACCATCTGAGCCACCGCTGCTACATGCTCAGTCCACTTGAGCACTGTGCTGCACCAATGATAACCACTCTGAATTCACTGTGGCTTGCAGCATGCTATCCACTGACGCGTCCACTGTGCTGCACCATGTAACCACTTGAATCACCTTGTGCTGCACCGTGCCTTTGCTAACCGCATGATGCCCCATGCTGCACCCTGCACACTAACTGAGCCACCTGTGCTGCCACCATTGCTAGAACCACTGTATCACTGTGGCTGCACGTGCTAAACCTCTGATGCCACCATGTGCACCATGCCAACCACTGTACCACTGTGCTGTCACTGATGCTAACCTACTGTAGCGCGCTGTGCTGCGCCATTGGCTAACACTGAATCACAGTGCCTTGTGCACGCCTCATGCTAACCTATGAGCCACATAGTGCGATGCACCATACTAACCACTTGTAGCCACCTCGTCTGCACTTGTGCTAACCTTCTGTAGAATCACTTGTTGCTGGCTCTCTAGTAATTTCACTGAGTTAACACAGTTGTGCAGCAAAGTGGCAAGTCGTGTCATGAATTCTGTCGCCATAGAGGCCAGCAACTGGAGGCTGCAGTCACTGCTGTCGGTTTCGTACTCAATGTTGCTTTTCTCTCTTTATGATGGCCGAGGTGGACTTGGAGTGGGGGGGGGGGACTGCGCTGAAGTACTAACATGGGGAAGAAGCTTTATGTTTATGAGTTTCCATTTTATGCAGTTTCACAGCAATTTAGATTTGGTTTAATTGGATTTGTGTACATTTGATAATTATATTGTCAATATGAATTGGAAGGTGGGAGTCTTCCATAGCAACTAGATTCAGATTCCAAGCAACCATTTCAGAGCCCATTATACGAGACTCAAGAGTCAGAACCTCAAGCTTTTAGTTTTTCTTGAGGCGTCTATATGGATAATGAAATGGGGAGCTTGCTGATTGGTTGCTAATAGGCTTACTGTAATGTTTGCTCATGGTGCGTGTGATGGATGCTATGTAGGGCTTGTCTGATTGGTTGCTATGCTCGTGCGATTGGTTGCTTTTTATGGGCTTGTGTGGATTGGATGCGTTATGAGCGTCTGATTGGTGCTATATGGGCTCTGCATTGGTGCTATGAGCGCTGAATGGTTTGTTGAGCCTCTGATTACTTATGAGCTCCTGATTGATTGCTATGACCTCTGCATTGGTGGCTATGATCTCTGATTGGTTGCTATGAGCTCTGAATTGGTTTGCTATGCGATCTGATTGGTCGATATAGGCTCTGTTGATGGTGTTGCTATTGACTCTGATTGTGTTACTATGGACTTGGTTTGCCGTGTATGATCTCTGATGGGTTGCGCTATGCGTTGATGGGTGTGTGCTTAATGATCCTCTGAGTGTTTGTCATGGTGTTTGATTGGTACGCTTGATGATGCAACCAAAGACAGTTTATTTCTACTAGACAGTTTTTTCATTACATAGTCCATTTACCCCTTTCCAACTTTTTGGGATGTGTCCTTCAGTGAGATTTTGGTTGCAGCTAGCTTGTCTTCATTGGTTTGAGTGGGCCACTCACTACCTGTATTTACTGACAGCACCCTCTTTTGGAACAATAGGCCTGACACCCCTTTGCGCCACGCATCGTGTGTAAGCAGCTTTTGTGAGGACAGCTGATAGGGTGAATGTGGTCTCCCTTCAGCTTTACTGGCCGTTGGTCTCCTAACCTGCATCCAAAGCCTGGTGACTACCACAGTCAAATCGCTTCAGATGCCGAGCTACAGTGTGGTCCCGCTGGCGCCAGGTGATGTCAGGGCGCGCTTCTATGAGCTTTTACCTGGTCACCAGCACTGTATATACAGAACACCCTCAGCCATGTAAGTTAAGTGTCAGATGTATATTGTGGTTTAGCATTAGCTGCCATATAGGCTTAGGCTAAAACCGACCAAACATTGTCACTTGTTGGACTGGCTTGGCCCTTTTTAAGCCATATCTGCAGTGCACTAGACGGATATAGTGCACGGTGCGCTTTTTGGAGCGTTTTTGGCGCAGTTTTTGCCCTGGCTATTACTTTGTAGGGAGAGAAGCTCATCCAAAATTCTCATTAAAACCTATCAATACCACTCTTCTGAAGAATGCGCGTTTTCAGGCTGATGGTTTGTTGATTAGTGTTTTCGGACGTGAAAAATCGATGCGTACATATTACTAAGTCATGTGGACATCCCCTAGAATAGGTGCCAAGGTGTGTATCCTAAATCTTTGTGCTAGTACTTGATTTATTGGTGTCTTTATGTGTGGTACAGTAGAATAAATTACCAGCACGGCGCCCTTGGCAGTTAAAAACCGTCCCCTTGCCATGTGTGGTTTTACCAGACTTGGTGTGGCAAACCTGCTCATAGCGGGAGATCTTACACTCTTCAAGGGAGACGGGAGGGACTCTCCTCTTGTCAGGGACGCGATACAGGGAGAGTTGGTGAAGTATGCAGTTGTATGCCCCATTGTGTAAGCTGAGGTCGCTGCCCTTTACGAGATTTTTGATTGTAGCGGGATTTTCGCAGTTTTAATTATCAAGCACCAGCTGCTTGTCCAATGAGGGACACCAGATCGCATTGTGTACACGGGCTCCCATGTGCGCTCCGTGTGGTATGCAGCCGTCATCAATGGTTTAATGGTGGTTTTGCCAAGACTAGTAAAATTGAGGTGGGGAAGAGTGTTTGATGAATTCATACAGTTAATTATTAAGAAAAAATTTTGCACCTTTTTGTCGATAGCTGTCTCCCCATTTAGAGAGTCCAGTGACGAGCTCCCTCAGTCTCTGGTCCGCACTTCATGCTCTGGGGACAGCCCTTCCTGCTCAGGCAGCTACTGAGTGTTCAACTCCCCAGAGTGCTGTCCACTGTTCTACTCCTTTGCTTTGGACTAGTTTGTAATTAGTCAAACCAGCTTGCTACTTAAAAAGAAGAAACCTCAATGAGGTTTTTGTGCATTGATAAAGAGAATAAAGGGCACAGGTTAGTTCCTGCCACGGATTTGAGACCAAGGGACCTTGTGCTGTGAGCAAAAGTGTTACTCTGACTTTACATTGTAGCTACTCACAGCTACTTTCATAAACAGCCCTTTCTTTGACTACAGAGAGGAAAAGGCTGGTGATGTCATCCTGCTGGGGGGTCACATGATAAGGCTATTCAACAGATCACACACGCCGCCTTCTGAGCACACAGAGCTGAGCAGGAGGTATGAAATGAGATCGTGGCAAAACCCCTTTAAAGAGGGAAATCTGGCTCCAGGTAGCTGCAGTCAGGCTGGGGCTGTGCACAGATTATCTCAGACCCATAGACATTGGAGATCCTTGCTTCTTGCCTTATGATACTCCCTCTGCTAAAGTTAATCCTCTTGCTATTGCTGGGGGTCGCTTTGTGTGGTGAGGTCCAGATGGCTTACGCTCCTGGCGCCTGGTTTAGAGGACCACCATGTCATTGTTTATGTTCTTACGTGTGGATTTTCGGTGTGCAGACTGTAATTACCTCCCAGTGTGCAAGAATTGATTTCTGTAGTCTAGGTTTAAAAACTGCAGGGTGATTCTCCTATGGGCTACATCTTTGCTGCTATTTATTGTATATGTTACATAAAGGAAAGCGTAGTGGCCTGTGGTTCTGTTACAGGGTTGTATGTTAATGGCGTGATTAAGAAAATATATTGTAAAAAAAAATATAAAAAAAAAAATAAAAATCCATGGAATAGTTGCACAGCGCTTGTCAATATGTGAAAAAAAAATAATTTTGATGCTAGTGCCCCTATAATCATGGGTGTCACTATAGCCGGAGTAGCAGAGGTTGAAGGGGAGACTCAAGTGCAAGAACATTGTATCTATGTGTATGCAGTGACTGGTTGGTGGCTTCCTGCTGGCCCTGATATATGGCGGTATTTTTAATTTTTTTTTTACCTTTGATTATTGCTACTTTGCTGCTGTTTCAGTTTACTGTCATCAGGAGGTGAGGCCCCTTTATGTTTTGCTATGGGTGAAAGAACCTTATACTTTTTCAAAGGTAATAACAAGTTGGTGACTGCTATCTAGCACTACTAAGTGGCTTCTCTGTTATATGCCAGTATTGTTCATGCATTTTAAGTGGTTGTCTCACCCTGCTGGTTTCACTGAGCCACAAGCAGCTTTAGATTCATTGCTTCTCCTCTTCCTGGTGAGCTTGTGGGTGGTTCTATTAGCAGATGATTAAGTATATCAGCCACCCATTTTAAATGGCATCTGATTGAGAGGCAGGGAATAATTTTATCTATGAAAGCTGCTCTGCTCTTTCGGTAAAAAAGAAGTAAGTTAATCTGTCTTTTTTTGTTGGTTAACGGGTTTTTTGTGATCACGACAAGCGATCGGCTGAGACCTTTGTTTATGTTAAAGTTATTCTTGCAAAAATAAGTCACTTTTGTGAATATGGTCCATTAACAGTCGTCCTTCGTATTCCGAGATATCCCACTCTTGTATGGACTGCATGCAGCTAATGTCTGGTCGATATAGCTACAGCACCTGTTTCGATGCTCTCATGTAGGCTTGTGTCGCAGTGCTGGTTCTACATAAGCTACAGACCTGTTCTGTGATCTCTCTCGTGATAGTGCTGCCACACGGGTGCTATAGCTAGCAGTACCTGTTTGATCTTTCATGATAGGCTTTGCAGAGTTGGTTTGCTTATAGCTACAGACGTGTTCAATCTCAGGATAGCTGCCAGCACTGGCTGCTATAGCTGGAACCTGTTCTCATCTCTCTGATTGGCTGCCAGCCACTGGTAGCTATAGTTACGACCTGTTTCTCAAGTCACTTCTGATAGTGCTGCCAGCACTGGTTGTAGCCTATAGCGTACAGACCGTGGTCTTTACTGCAGCCTAGTAGAGCAGTAAACACCCCTGAATTCGAAAGATGGAAGATCAAGAATAAAAGGACTGTAGGTGATAGGACTCAATGATGTGAGGACAACTCGTATAAGCTTGCGCTCACAACTGGGCATGTGAGTTACTGTCGGATTTTTAAACGTATTTTCTACTTTAAATCTGAGCTTTTAGTCTACACAGCAATGATTTTCTGTGGCCACATTTGAAATGTCGAGTAGACTGGGCTCCAAATAAAATTGTTCACGTGGTATTTTTCAGTGTGTTCTAATTGTAATGGGACGGTGCTAAGATCCCCAATAAAAATCCGGGATAAACAAAAGAAAAAACAAGTTGTAAATAATTGGTGCAGATTTCTAACTGGAATTCTGGTGAGGAATTTTATCCTCGGCCGTGTGGGCTGTAACCTGTAGGGGTATGTTCACGCATGGAGTTTTTGTTAAATTACGTTTTTTGGGTATGTGTTTTATGCAACTGACATGTCGGACCCCATAATTGTATTAGATCAATTGATCCAGAAGTGTGATTACATGATTTTCTATGTAAAATTAGTGTTGTATCAGCATTCTAGAACATGGCGTTAAATACGGGATATGCCGTTCAAAGAATTGACATTGTCAAGTTCTTGATCTGTTTGTTACCCAGTGAATGAAGCTCATAGTGAAACTAAAGGGATAGTTAGTTTTTGCAGTCCAGAAAATGGGCATAAATAATTTACCACGCGCCTCGTTTGGGCACGTTTTTGGATATGTTTAACGTATCCAAAATGTAGTGTGAACATACCCTTAGAGATAACACTCTGTTCTCAAGCTGCCGGGGTCTGTGGGCCAACCTGTGGTGACGTCACTCCCTGCTCCTGCAGATAAGATAGAAAGTAGCAGAAGAGTCGTAGTGGGAGAGCAGGACGGTTAACGCAGGGAAACCTTGTGTGCACTCCGATAGGTACAAAGAGCAGATGTAGAGAAGGAGAAGGTGGAGAAGCAGGACGGTAACCAGATTGAAACCTGTGTGTCTCACTCAGAACTTGAAGGACAAAAGAGCAGAGAGGTAGATGCATGGATGAGCAGGACGCGCGTAACCAGAGAGATACGCCTGTGTGTCACTTCGAGATATAAGACAAAGGAGAGAGAGAGAAGAGGAGAGCAGGTTGCGGTGAACCAGAGAAACTCTGTGTGCGCACTTCAGATAAGAAAAGAGGACGAGATGAGGACGAGGAGAGAGGCACGCGGTAACCAGAGGTAAACCTGTGTGTCACTGTCAGATAAGGCAGAAGAAGAAGGGTATTGGAGCAGGGACGGTGAACCAGAGTAGACTTTGTGTGCGCACTCAGATAAGACACAGAGCAGATGAGAGGAGGGGTCGATGAGCAGGACGGTAAAAACAGAGAAATCTGTGTGCCACCTCTGTATAATGAGAGAGTAGATGTGGTGAGTTGAGAATCAAGGTACGGTAACCAGGAAAGAAACCCTGATGTGTACTCAGATAGAGAGAGAGAAGGGAGATGAGAACATGGACGGGTAACCAGAGACACCTGTGAGCAATCAGATAAGACAAAAGAGCCAGAGAGAGAAGGGGAAGGAGAGCAGGACGGTAAAGAGAGAACCTGTGTACACTCAGATAAGGGACAGAGAAGGCAGAGATGAGAACGGAGAGAGCAGGACGGTTAACCAGAGAAACCTGTGTGCACTCAGATAAGACTAGAGCAGAGAGAAGGGGGAGAACAGACGGTAAACCAGCAGAAACCTTTTGTGCATCTCAGGATAAGACAAAGAGCAGAGAGAGAAGGGGAGAGCAAGGACGGTAACCAGAGAAGAAACCTCGTGTGCACTCAGATAAACAAAGTGCAGGAGAGAATGGAGAGAACAGGACGGGGGTAATACCAGAGAAACCTGTGTTGCACTCAGATAAGACAAAGAGCCAGAGAGAGAAAGGGGAGAGGCAGGACCGGTAACAGAGAAACCTGTGTGCACTCAGATAAGACAATAGATGTGAAGGGGAGGGGGGTGAGAGCGATCGATAACCAGAGGAAACCTGTGTGAACTCAGGATAAGACACAAGGGTACAGCGAGTAGGAAGGGTGAGAGCATGGACGGGTAGACTAGAGTAAACCTGGTGTGCATGCAGATAGACAAAGAGGCATGTAGAGAGAGGGGAGAGGAGGACGGTAAACCAGAGAAACCTGTTGTGTCACTCAGATAGGACAAAGAGCAGAGAGGAGAGAGAGATGGGGAGAGCAGGAGGTAACCAGAGAAACCCTGTGTGCATGTCAGAGCAGATAAAGACAAAGAGCGCAGAGTGGAGAAGGGGGTAAGAGCACTTGGTCGGTAACAGAGATGAGAAACCTTGTGAGCACTCTGGATCAGATTAAGAATAGTTTCTCTTTATTCTTCTCAAACAAATCCAGAAACGTAAAAATGCATAGCAAGGTGTATTTGTGAAAAAGACCTCATTTGCCTGTTCCCTTTACACGTGGAAGCTCGATCTTGCCCGCAATGGATCCTGTCCAAAGGTCTAACGACAGTGCCTTTCCCACGGCAAGAAGATGCAAAATATTGGTTCGGACTTTTCTGTGGACCGGTATATTATGTCTTATTTTGGCACATAGAGGGACAGCTTTTGTCCAAAAGTTTGTGTGAGTGTCAGAAGCCCCCCTTGCACCCACATGTTTCTATGTGTTTCTGCCTTGGAGTGAAGCGGTGCAGTAGAGTAATGAACATTGTTCTAGTTTTTAGAACGTGGTATGGGTGTTCAAAAAACCGTCTGGCGGAAAATCCGGTTGCAGTGGGGACTGCCTGAACGGATTTTTCTATTAAATTCTGAATGTAAAGTAGGTTGGCAGCCGTTTAGAGACGACTTTCATATCTGAAAAACCGACTGAGAACTCGTATTATAGAGGACGCAGTGCCCTGTAGGGTGCATTTACACGGCTCCAAAGGACAAAAACAGCTCTGTTTTGTGCATCAGGGGGATCGTTTGCATTAAAACTGGTTTTTGGACTGTTTGCGTGATATTCAACAGCCGCGTTTGTGTGGATTCCGCTTTATAGAAGAATTGGTCATGTCATTTTTTATTGAGTGTTATACTGCAAGTGAAAATCCTCCATCGGAAACAGTGGAGTGTGTTTGTCTGTAACCTGAAAAATCTGTTCCAAAAAGCTGCTGAAACACTTTTGGGTACGTGTTAGGTGTATCGTTTTGGATTCACTGTTTTTGCTCCGAATAATACGCATTGTGATTTAAAAGTGTTATGTAACGTATTTCAAGAAAATCCGCATTGAAAAGTAACGGTATCCGAACAACGGATCCAAAATCATCATTTGCTGTCGTGATGCGTTTTTGGATACGTGTTTTTTGGGATGCAGTTTTCATATGCAGTTTTTCACTGTAAAGAAAAAGTTTACAATTTACCGTTAAGTTGCTGGCTGCGCTCATCTGTCGCCGTGTATTGTTGCGGCCTTAATACATGTCGGATGAGATGCGTGCCGCCTTTTGTCGGTAGTCGCATAATGTCTCATTGTAGGAACGTATTGGATTACCGTCGGTTCCCCGTCTGTTGGTACATGTACATCAGTGAATTGTACACGCGGGGAGGTAAGTGACATGTCAATTATTCACGGCGATTACGTGCCCCCCCCGCCCCCCGTGCTTCGGGAGTAGGCGCGGATCAGCACGACTCCCAAGACACCCGGCGTATTGTGGCGCATACTGCACGCGCCGCAACTACGCCGTATGAACATAGCCTAAGGCCCTGTTCACACGACGGATTTGGCCCTGGTTATGGCCGGGGGGGTTCCCGACGCGGTTTCCGCGGGCCAAATGCGCCTAGTTTTTATACATGGTTTCCCTATGGAAACCGCGTTAATATTCACCATCGCAAAGGGTTTGGCCGCGGTTCCGGTTTGCCGCGGCCAAAACCACCGAGTGTGGAAGAACTTCTGTCAATTCTTGACAGGGAAGCGCTCCGGCGTGGGCCGCCGCGTGTGGTGGCGCAGCTGTGGCCGCGGCTCCGCGGCGCGGTTTCGCCCACTGCTATTAAATTATCATGGGGGCCAAAACCCTCCGGGCAAAAGCCGTCCCCCAAACCACGCCGAGTCCACGGCCAGCGCCCGCGCCGCAAACCTGCGTCGGGAGACGCGAGTTTGCGGCGAGGTTCAACGAGGCTTTGGCGATACCCGCGGCCAAAACCGCCATGTGAATGGGGCCTAACAGTGCAGTGTGTCCAACAGAGTGTAACCTCTAGCAACAATGTTGCAATTTAGTAATTCTAAAGATTGCACGAAGCAGTGTGGCTGCAGACTGCACATGCGCTAAGAAACACTAGGTAGGATCACTATTAAATTAGACTGCAGTCTCGCACCCCTCAATATATTTTGCTGAAAATACAGCGTCTTAGGCTAAATTCACACAGCATCGGACAAAAAACAGCTGAAAGTCGACCTTTTTTTTCTGATGCACGACCGCGGTTTTTGTCCCTGTATTTGCAAAATCCGCCGTTGGTTCGCGTTTTTCTGCCATGCCAATTGATTGTATGGGAAGACAACAAATAAACCTCCAAGCACCAGTGTATTATACAACATGTTGTATAGCACATCGGCGCCAGAAAACGAGCAGAGAAAAAATGACCGCTGTAGACTACAGGTCGTTTTTTTCTATTAAAGTCTATGGGCGGCCTGAATGATTGTTTTTCTGGGCAGTGGAGACATAGCATTAGGCTAGGTTCACAAGGCTTAACTGCGGGACGGAATTAAGCCGTGTGGCCGGGGGCAGGGCGGGAGCGGGGGAGTGAGCGGAGGCCGGCCCATTAGACAATCATCTGCTAGCGGCGCGTATACGCCGCTAGAAAAGTGACATCATATCTCCCGTCGGAAATCGCAGGGGAGGGAGACGTAATCCATGTTCTCTATGAGAACTGTGAATTACCGTAATGAATGGGCCATTTTCAGCCCGTAATTGGCGCACTTCGGCGCGTAATTACGGACCGAAATACGGCCCATTTTAAGCCGTGTGAACATACACTTAGGGTCCGTCCACACAGCACGGTGTATTGGTCAGATTTTCAGACGGTTTGTGGATTTGGAAGTCATCTGAAAACCAACAAGTAACCATCCCCATAGACTGTAAAAGAAAATCCATTCAGTAGTCTACACTGAACGGATTTTCAGGCACCAGTGTCCGAAAAATTGGAGATTCAATCTTCCCCCGGTTTTGGCAGGGGGTTGTCCTGAAGTTAAAAAAACAAAAACCCCCCCTTTTTTGGGGACGTTCCCCCTTAGCCCCCAAACCTGTAATGCTTTTTTGCGGTTTTGCGCCCCTTTTGCCCCAACCAAGGGGTTGGTTTCGTTTTGGGGGGGGGGGGGGACTAGGGGGGGGGGGGGGGGGGGGGGGTGGGGGGGGGGGTTTTTTTTTTTTTTTTTTTTTTTTTTTTTTGCGATTGGGTGTAACTGTCGGGTTATTCTGGAGTTGTGACATCAGTGGTTAGATTGGCATTTTACTGTGACCGTGGAGTGCTTCTTAGTGCCCCTGTGGATGCTTATTTCTTGGATGCCGCGCAGTGGAGTTTGATTATTGCGGGGGCCCTACTTTCAGTTAGGAGTTGGAGAATGTCTCTCCGGTGAGCAATACGTCGTTTGTACGCGGGGGGGGAGTTGCATGCTTGCTTGGAGCACCAATATGCTGGACATGATGTTTGGCCGGCGTGCCACCCTACCAGCTGTGGTTTGGAATTATCATTGCATGCCAACAAGATGAGAGGGCTGTGTTGAGGTACCAACTAGTAAAAAATGACCAGTGTTGCATTGGGTTAACCAGTGGAGTTGGTTCTTGGCACCCACCAGTGGAGTTGATTCTTGGAGCCCACCAGTGGAGATGATTCTTGGGGCCACCAGTGGAGTTTATTCTTGGGCCCCACCAGTAGAGTGATTCTTGGCACCACCAGTGGAGTTGGTTTTTGGGACCCACCAGTGGAGTTGATTCTTGGGGCCCACAGTGGAGTTGATTCTTGGGGCCCACCAGTGGAGTTGATTCTTGGGGCCCACCAGTGGAGTTGGTTCTTGGCACCCACCAATGGAATTGATTCTTGGGGCCCACCAGTGGAGTTAATTCCTGGGACCCACCAGTGGAGTTAATTCCTGGGGCCCACCAGTGGAGTTAATTCCTGGGGCCCATGCTACAACTGCATATGACTATTGCTTTATACCTCTCTTTCTCTGCTTTTCTCTCTTAAAAGCAGCTCCAGGCCTATTCTCAGTGGTCAATCATGGCAATGGGCCCATAAAGCCCAGTGACCCACCGGCGTTTCCCCGGCTCCTCTGTGGGCCAGTCCTAGCCTCGAAGTGACCCATCTTCTGGGTTTTACAGCTGTGACTTCTTGCTGAATTGGAATTGCAGCGAGTTCTCCTTTTCTAGAATCCATGGTCAGCAGTTATTGGGCTCTGAATATGGAGTCACTTTTCCCAATTTCTCTGGGGTCTTCCAGTTTTGAGAAGTTTATGGCAGCCTGTATCTGCTGATGGCGCCTGCAGGGAATCCAAAAAGCAAATACGATTTCCCCGCTGCCTCATTATCCCAATCCCTCCCGCTCGTAAAAGCGGAAAATTTGCTAATAATATATCATCATATCAGGGAATTCCTAGTTCTGTCACTTCCTAATGTAATAAAGTGGTTTCAGAGCGGAGCTTCACGTTAAAAGTCTCACCGCGCTGACGGCCGAGCTTCGCCTCTGCACCGCTTGCTACAAATTCTCAGAATTGCATTGCATTGTGTCATGTGGAACAGAACCCACAGGGGCCGCGGTGAAACTTGTGCTGGATTTGGGAGATCTTTTCCATTGATATCAGTGCAGTCCCTATTCTTTCCTCAGGTACAAAAAGAGAGAGACGTTGCAGCTGGCGAAACGCGTTTAATACTTTGTAACAGGCTCAGACCTTGTCACGTGAACCATTTCCCCGAACCCACAGCAATCACACTCAGTCTTTCCTCCTTCTCCGGCAACAATCTGGTTTGGATTATGTTGAAACAATGAGTTGATTTCAGCAGCGTTCTTGCAGTTTGACGTAATAAATCTGAAGACCAAAAGCAGATTTTCATGGCACAGTTATAGGTCATACAATCTGCAGAGCGTTACACCTCATCCTCTGTTAAAGGGACAGTAGATATATAAATATATCTCATCTGGATAAATCCTATTATCAGCCAAGTCAGACTGGGGGAGGATGAACTGTTTCCAATAGAATTATCTACTGATTGTGGAAATCTCTTACAGTTCCAAACAGATTTCTACTTATGAAAACTTAAAGGGGATGTCCAGAAAAAAATATTTAATAAATAATCTCTTCTCCATAGTCTGCCACATTTATAATGTACTTTCCTTACAATTTTGGTGGCTTCTGGCAGTTCTACATCAGCTGTTTAATGACAGGAAGCTCAGTAGTTCTGCATCTCCATAAACAGGAAACAGCTGTGTGTCCAGCCCAGGAGATCAGGTGACCAAAGAGGTCTGGCTTTTCATCATTCTCTTTTAAAGGGACAGTAAATCTAAATATCTCTTATCTGGATAAATCCTGTTATCAGCCAAGTCAGATTGGGGGAGGATGAACTGTTTTACAATAGAATTATCGAGTGACTGTGGAAATCTCTAACTGGTACAAACAGATTTCCACTTCTGAAAATTTAAAGGAGATGTCCAGAAAAAAATATTTTATAAATAGTCTATTCCCCATAGTCTGCAACCTTTTATGACATACTTTCCTTACAATTTCGGTGGCTTCTGGCAGTTCTACATCAGTTATTTGATGACAGGAAGCTCAGTAGTTCTGCGTCTCCATAAACAGGAAACAGCTGTGTCCAGCCCAGGAGATCAGGTGGCCAAAGAGGTGTGGCCTCTCATCATTCTCTTTTAAAGGGACAGTAAATCTAAATATGTCTTATCTGTATCTCTAGTGTGGTTGGATAAATCCTGTTACCAGCCAAGTCAGACTGGGGAAGGATGAACTGTTTTGCAACAGAATTATCGACTGATTGTGGAAATCTCTTACAGTTCCAAACAGGTTTCCTCTTCTGAATACTTAAAGGGGATGTCCAGAAAAAAAATATTTTATAAATAATCTCTTCCCCACAGTCTTCAACCTTTATAATGTACTTTCATTACATTTTCTGTGGCTTCTTGCAGTTCTACATCAGCTGTTTGATGACAGGAAGCTCAATAGTTCTGTCTCTACACAAACAGGAAACAGCTCTGTGTCCAGCCCAGGAGATCAGGTGACCAAAGAGGTGTGGCTTTTCATCATTTTCTTTTAAAGGGACAGTAAATCTAAATATATCTTATCTGGATAAATCCTATTATCAGTCAAGTCAGATTGGGGGAGGATGAACTGTTTTGCAATAGAATTATCAACTGATTGTGGATATCTTTTACAAACAGATTTCCACTTCTGAAAACTTAAAGGAGATGTCCAGAAATTTTTTTTTTTATAAATAATCTATTCCCCACAGTCTGACACCTTTTGTAATATACTTTCCTTACAATTTCGGTGGCTTCTGACAGTTCTACATCAGCTGTTTGATGACAGGAAGCTCAGTAGTTCTGCATCGCCCTAAACACGAAACAGCTGTGTGTCGATCCCAGGAGATCAGGTGGCCAAAGAGGTGAGGCCTCTCATCATTCTCTTTTAAAGGGACAGTAAATCTAAATATATCTTATCTGGATAAATCCTGTTACCAGCCAAGTTAGATTGGGGAGAGGATGAACTGTTTTACGATAGAATTATCCACTGACTCTGGAAATCTCTTACAGTTCAAAAAAGGGGATGTCCAGAAAAAAATATTTTATAAATAATCTCTTCCCCATAGTCTGCAACCTGTACTTTCATTACATTTTCAGTGGCTCCTGGCAGTTCTACATCAGCTATTTGATGTCAGGAAGCTCAGTAGTTCTATGAATCCATAAACAGGAAACAGCTGTGTGTCCAGCCCAGAAGATCAGATGGCCAAAGAGGTCTGGCTTTTCATTATTCTCTTTTAAAGGGACAGTAAATCTAAATATATCTTATCTGTATTTCTTGTGCGGTCGGATACCTCTCGTTATCAGCCAAGTCAGATTTGGGGAGAATGTAGTGTTTTCCAACAGGTTTACGGATTGGATTACTGTGGAAATCTGACACATTTCTAAAGAGATTTCCAGTTCTGGAAACTTTTAAAAGGGATTTACAGAAAAAAAAATTTAAATCTCTTTCCTGTAGTGTAGTAATATTCTTTCATTCCATTTCTGTGGGTTCCTACAGTTCTACATCAGCTGTTTTATGACCGAATTCTCACACAGGAAATGGCTCTGTGTCCAGCCCAAGAAATCAGGTGACCAAGAGGATTTAGCTTTTTTTTAGGGCAGCCTTTGAAACCATACAACTTACATTTTTCACATATCTCCAGTACTGAAAACTTAAAGGGGATGTCCAAAAATATTTTCTAAATAATCTCTCTCCCATAGTCTAGCACTAGTATAATGTACTTTTATTAAATTTGCTCTGGCTTCCTACACTTCTATATCAACTGTTTGATGACAGGCAGGGCAGTAGTTCTATATTTCCATACACAGGAAAGGGCTCGGTGTCAAACCCAGGAGATCAGGTGACCAAGAGGTTGTAATACTTTAGTGTACCCTTTTTATCTTGTATTTCACATATGTTTCAGGTTCAGGGACAGATAGGGCGTCCCAACCTCTCACATTCAAATATCGCATAAAACTCTGGACATGTATGAACACCTCTTAGGCAACATTTCTTATGTGGAAATTTCTCAATTAATTAGTAGCACCAAAACCAACAAATTAAAGTGCAGTATGGGTGTATCGCACTTTAAACAAAGGTTTCTTGACGTGCGACACTATAGCTCAACAGAGCCTTCAGTCCAGTTCATTTCCACATAAAAAATGTTGCCTTAGAGGTGTTCATACATAGCCAAATTTCTTTGCTCCTGTCTCTAAAGACTTTTAGCAAAAGGTAGAAAACAGAAGGCATGCACTGGAAGTTCAGTAGTTCTGTATCTTCACACACAGGAAACAGGTCTGTGACCAGCCCAGGAGATCAGATGACCAAGAGAGTTTACCTTTTTTTTTTTTCAGGGCAGCCTTTGGAGACAGATTTCTTTGCTCCTGTCTCTAAAGACTTTTAGCAAAAGGTAGGAAACAGAAGGCATGCACTAGTAGTTCTGTGTCTTCATACACAGGAAACAGATCTGTGTCCAGCCCAGGGATCAGATGACCAAGAGAGTGTATCTTTTTTTTCAGGGCAGCCTTTGGAGACTGATTTCTTTGCTCCTGTTTCTAAAGACTTTTAGCAACAGGTAGAAAACAGAAGGCATGCACTAGTAGTTCTGTAGTTCTGCATCTCCAAACACAGAAAACAGGTCTGTGTCCAGCCCATGAGATCAGATGACCAAGAGAGTTTACCTTCTTTTTCAATGCAGCCTTCGGAGACCGATTTCTTTGCTCCTGCCTCCAAAGACTTTTATCAAGAGGTAGAAAACAGAATGCATGCATAGGAAGTTCAGTAGTTATGTGTCTTCACAGACAGGAAACAGGTCTGTGTCCAGCCCAGGAGATCAGATGACCAAGAGAGTTTACCTTTTTTTTTTTCAATGCAGCCTTTGGAGACCGATTTCTTTTCTCCTGCCTCCAAAGACTTTTAACAAGAGGTATAAAACAGGATGTGTGCATGGGAAGTTCAGTAGTTCTATGTCTCCACACACAGGAAACAGTTCTGTGTCCAGCCTAGGAGATCAGGTGATCAAAGAGTTATGTTGTTACCTGGCAGCTTTCTAAGCCTCACCCCTTTGGTCCTGCCCCCCAAGGGCTTTTAATATGAGGAAGGAAACAAGGATTGCACACCAAGACTGAGGTTGAGATGTAGGAAGATTGACAATGCACAGCAAGGGATCCTCGGGCTTGTTGTTTTATAGGACGAAGCAAAACGGCTTTCAAACAGGAAATGCTGCTGCTCATCTGCAGAGAAGGGAGGTTACATATTACAATATATGCATAGAAAACATCACAGTGAAGACTCAAACAAGCAATTTAAGATTTTTCTGCCAGACTACTCTTAGATTTCTACAAGAGGATAATAATAGCAGCAAATCTGTCATCAATACTTTAAATTTCATATCACCTTTTATTGCATTTAGTGTGTGGGTGCAGTAACATCGCCAACAGCAGTGAGAGTGCACCATAGTAATTCACTGGCTCTTTAAACCGGCCGGCCTGTCATGTGCCAAGATTCATGTATATATTTATAGGTGGTCTCGTGTGACCTCATGTCACTTACTCCTACATTCTTATGGTATCAGAATACCCCTGCTTGGCACTTGTAAAAAACGCTGCTGTCAACATCCCTGGCAGAATGACAGCTCAGGACTCTGCCCAGGACGGCAGCTCAGATTAATAGCGACTCTGCTCTCTGAGTGCATCGCTTTGCACAGAGATTACAGATTGCAGCTCTATGTGGCTTTAGTGGAGTAAAGCTTTATTTGCTCTTTGTTAATCACACTTTGCAATTTTTTTTTCTACTGTTAAATCACATTGTGTTTCGATTTCTAGAACTAAAGGAGTTGTCTGCTTCTTTTTTTTTTTTTTATAATTTGGCTCAGTATCTGTGTAAACGTGTATATATACACATATATATATATATATACTTTATTAATTAGATTTATATTAATTAATTAATATTAATTATAGTTATTTATTTATTAAGGTGTTTAGTGTGTTCGTTGTGTGTCAAACATATGCTTTAACTGTAATGTGTATGGCAGTAAGTGATGACATTTGGAACGTCAGTCTGCTGGATACATATATATGGTGCTCTTCCCAAGAAGAGATGTTCCCCTTTCTGTGCTGCATATACTATAGCAGAGCCGGCCGGCTTGCTGACTAGTGTACATGCGCTAGTCAGGAGGCCAGTGCTGCTATAGTATAGCCGTATAGAGTGTAGCGCCTCTCTACAGTGTGGTATTACATGTCCTGTACTGCTCTTACATGTATTAGTGAGGTGCAGGCAGTGATTGGTGGTCTATAGCGCCTCTCTACAGTACAGTGCGGTACTGCATGTCCTGTACTGCTCTTACATGTATTAGTGAGGTGCATGCAGTGATTGGCGGTCTATAGCGCCTCTCTACAGTACAGTGTGGTACTACATGTCCTGTACTGCTCTTACATGTATTAGTGAGGTGCATGCAGTGATTGGTGGTCTATAGCGCCTCTCTACAGTACAGTGCGGTACTACATGTCCTGTACTGCTCTTACATGTATTAGTGAGGTACATGCAGTGACTGGAGGTCTATAGCGCCTCTCTACAGTACAGTGCAGTACTACAGGTCTTGTACTGCTCTTACATTTGTCAGGATGAGCAGCTCCTTTGGGCACCAGGTGAGGGCCCCATTTTCTGGTCCATTGTGTACAAAGTCCATGGAAGCTCTTATCCTCATCATAGAAAGTGATTTCCAGCTTCCAGCAGCTCTCTGTGATGTTATATTAAAGGAGGCGCTTTATCTGGATCAGTATTTGCTGCATTGTCTTTCATCTCCATGTTACATTATGTTGATAACTTTTTTGGGGCCTCAAAAACCAACCCCGGGTTTTTTCCCATGGGGTTTAGGGTTTCATCACATAAAATGGGGGGGTTTTGCCCCATAACCAATTAGTATTGTACGTGGAGAGGGCGCTGTATTGGTATTTTGCACTTATTTGTTGTTAAGTTTTGGAGAAGTGTTTCCATGTTTCTCTACTTTTTTTTCATTTTTGGGGCAAAAATTGGGGAAAAAAAAATATGTTTAACCCCTGAAGCCAACGC
The DNA here is from genome assembly GCA_025379985.1 of Phyllomedusa bahiana. NCBI lineage: Eukaryota > Metazoa > Chordata > Amphibia > Anura > Hylidae > Phyllomedusa > Phyllomedusa bahiana. The sequence goes on along the minus strand of JAODAL010026403.1, from coordinate 19,665 downwards.
CTGAAAAGTATTTAATACCAAAAAATTTTTTTTTTTTAGTTTTTTTGCCCCCTTGAGTTTTCAACAGTTTTAACATTTTTAAATTTTTTTCAATGAGGGCAGTTATTGGGGGGCCTTTTTTTTTAAATTGGGAGACAAGTTGTACTTTTTTGGGGGGATATTTTAATTTTCACTTAAAATAATTGCAAAATTTTTTTTTTTTTTTTTCCCACCATTTCTTTTTTTCACATTTTAATTTACTTTTTGGGAAATTAATTCTACGGTTTTTTGGGGTCGTGTGGAAACCAATATGTGTAGGGTTTTTTTTGGGGTGTAATAAAATTTCAAAAATTTAAATTTTTTTTTTAAAATTTATTTTATTTTTATTTTATTATTTTTTTTTTGGTTCTTTTTTTTTTAACACTTTTTCTGTTTTTTTTTTTTTTAAAACCCCCATGAAGGGAGAACAGTTTTACTTTTTTTTTAAAACACTTAGTAATTTATTGCATATTCATTTTCCCAATTATATCTTTGTCAGTTTTGACACAGGCACAGTGGGAGAGCCACAGTGGCCCTTTGGTCACTTCCTTAGTCCCCCCCCCAAGACAGCCCGGGGGCTACTCTAGGCCCCCAAACGCGCCCTGTGCAGTCGCCCCCCCGGGCCCTCTGTGGGGGTCCCCCGGGTGTCCCAAACCCCCGACAGGCGGGGATCCCCTTTTGTTTTCGCTGCAGTGAGATCGGCAGCAATCGGGGGTTAAAGCCCCGGGTTTGAGGGGTTTCCCCCTCCCCGGGTGCTCGCGGGGAAAATGCACTGGGACAGGACTGTTTTCCCAGCCCCGAACTCGGCGCAGCTGGGGCGCCCCGGAGCCCCCCAAATCCGAGGGTCTGGAGCGACGCCCGCTGCAGGACGAACACCTCACCCAAATCCCCGACGTTTTAAAGCCCGAGGGGCGGCCCGTTAAGGAGTTAAAGCTCAAAAAACCTTTCCCTGAACCCTCATGACAATAGAGAATTAGTAGCATAAGGCAATGACTGTAGATTTGCCTCAGCATCGCTTTCCCACTTCTTCAGGAAGCCTTGTGTTGTTAGAAGAGGGTGAAATATTTAAATTTAAGCAGCGTGAGAGAAAGGTGCAATGTGTCCTTGAAAGAAGCTTTAAACAAGACTTTTGATGCAAAAACCCAAACTTTCAGAGAAAAACGGCATCTGTCACTGTTTTTAAGCAGCAAATTACTACTTAACCACTTAGTGGCCGCCCGGGTTTATCCCCAAAAATAAAAAACCCAAACACTACCATGAACTCTATTTAAAGCACGATGTAAAAGGTGTAGAGAACCCTGAAATAATGAAATGAATTTCTGGGTATACCAATAAAATTTTTAAACCAAAAACAACAACAGGTAAAAAAGACCTAGAAAAAAGATTTCATAAAACATAAATTTTAATAAAAAAAAATAAAAATTGAGAAAGAAAAAAAAGACAAAAAACCCCAAAAATACCCTAACAAAGACCTGTCCTGGGCCCCCAAAAAAAGGGGGAAACGCCCCCAAAAAAGGGCCCCCCAAACTGGAACCTAAGAAAAACCCCGTCCCTAGCTACATCCAAATGAAAAAAAAAAAACACATATACCACAAAGGGGGTGCAAAACAAAAAAAAATGCTGTGATAAAAAACAATACAACAGACAAAATACGTTTGAAAGTTCAATAATACTTTGAAAATTTAAAAGCGTCAAGGAAGATGTCAAAAACGCATTTAAAATTTCCAATAATTTTCCCAAAGCGTTTTCCCCCCCTAATACTGGGGGTTTATCAGGGAAAAAATTTCATTTGATTTAAAAACAATACGGAACACTAAGGAAAAAAACAAAAAAAATGTAAAGCCCAAAAAATATAACTTCCAAACCCCCTTTAAAGATGGAAAACCCGGGGTGGGGAAAAATAAGGGCGGGGGCCAGGGTAAGTCATGTACAAGGGGTTTCCCCGCTATCTATTTAAATGAGACAGTCCCCAACAGTAACAAATTCATGAAAACACAAGCCACATATATTTGCAAGGCAAATTAGACCCAAATTTGTACGGGCCATTTTGCACCTTTTACCCAAACCCCAGAGCCCTGTATGCAAACCCCCCAAAAAAAAAAAAAAAAAAAAAAAAAAAAAAACCTTTTACAAAGGGGGTTAGAACTACAAGTTCCCGGCATGCAATACCGGAAAATGCCTCTGCATGTGGGAGTAGCGGGGGAGGAAAAACCCAAAAAGTTAAATAAACAAAAATAGACCAGGAAAACAATGCCCCTGTCCCCCCCGGGGCATTCTCAGCAGCGCCGACCACAAAAATAATTTACTTTCCAAAATCGCCCGACAGAGCCGAGGGTTGAAAAAAACAGAAAATTTAAACCCTACAACAAAGGCAAAGAAGGCCCCTAAAGGGGAGTAAATTTTTTATTTTTAAAAAGCGAAACCCCAAAGACAAAAAATTTGTTTTGCAGCTAAACAGTTGATATTTGTGAAAAACCATAAAAAAAGAACCAAACTAAGAAACCCCATAAATACTATAGAGTTCCCCAAAAAAGGGAAAATACAACGGTTAATTTATATACCCAAATATGGCAAAAAAATACTGAACCTAAAAAAAAGAAAAAAAAAATAAAAAAAAATATTTCGTTGTTTTCAGTACAAAGGCGCTATAATGTTACTATAGAATATAAAAAAACCCAAACCCATAGGGGCAGGATACTTAGTGGCAACCAACCAGATTAATGTTATTTAAAAGACCCAGTAAAAGGTTCCCCCACGAAGGTCCAATGGGTACTCAAAATAACCCTAGGGGTTCATAAACTATAATCACGTACCAAAAAAATGGTTGTTTGGGTAATGAATTTTAAAAAAGCAAAAAAAAAAAATTTTTTAACATACAAAGAAAGAATTCAAATATGAATGAAAATGAAAATAAAGAAAATACATATAAAATTTAAAGGGGGCACTATGGGACACCATACCCCCATATTTAAAAACTGATTATGCTAAAAATTTAATATTTTGTGAATTGAACAATTTTTCTTTAAATAATGGAGCAAAAGGAAAAAAAAATCATTGAGACCCGTTGGGGTTTAAAAGATTTAAGATTGAAAATCCCCAAAGGGGTTTTCCCCTTTTTAAAAGCTTTTGATCAAAGTCCCCCCCACCCTGGAGATGGTGAGACCCCCTTCGATTTCAAAAAAGGGAAAAGGGAAATGGGGTTAAACACAGGGGGAAGGTATTTATTTTGGCGTAGACCAAGGGGATCCCGTTTATGTGTAATAACGGGAATAAAGTTTTAAAATAAAGGCGTCTCAGTTTCACCGCTTTTTCTTTCCAACAACATGGACGGGCATTTGGGCAGGAACACTGAAATAGAAAACCTTTCGTTTGCCCAAATTTTCAAAACTGTACACTGAAAGGGACGCCCGTCGAAATTTCATGTGAATGATTTAGAGACAAAACAAATTTCCCACATGCTTTACAACCCCACATCTATAAAGTCCCCCAAATGTTTTTTTTTGTAGTCAACCCCCATAGGGGAGGGACGGGGGGGGGGGTAAATAAACTATGTACAAAAGTCGATTTCCCCCCAAAATTTCTCCCTCTCCTGATTTACTGGGGGCTGGAAACAACAAAAATTTGGGGTAATATAGGGGCCCGGGTGAGCAAAGGCCCAAAAAATCCGATAAGAAGCGAATCCCGGGGAAAGACGCAAGATCAAAAGGGGGCCAAAAATAAAATGTGGAACCCCACAGTTCTTAACTTACGAAAGAACCCGAAGAAAAAGGAATTTTCTTAAACAAAAATATCGCGGGGCAAATGAGTATGCCCGAGATAAAACCCTTTTTTTGGGGGAACCCCCCCTCTAAAAATCTTGTTTTTTAAACGTTTAGCTTCTTCTTTGTATAGCTGTAAGGGTGGGAATTTCTGGGGAGTTTTTAATGTTCGGCCCCTTTGGAAAACCCCTGTTTTTTGGGAAAAGTGGATGGAAAACTCTCCCATTTAAGAAAAGGGTGTTTCCTGCAATTGGCTTTCTTTAAAAAAGGGGTTTTCCCCCAAAACCCATTTTAATTTTGATTTTCTTATCAAAAGGGCCCCGAAATGCTAGCTACGGGGGTTGTAGATTTCCGAAAAAACCCTGAAAATTTTTTAAAAAAAAAAAAACCTACGGGGGGTTGGGGGAAAAGGTTGGGAAAGGGGCCTCTTTTTTTTATTTTTTAAAAGAAAAAGTTTTTTATCCACCTTTTTACCAAAAGTTTTGGAAATATGTCCCAATTCCAAAATTAAAAAACGTTTCCCCAAAAAAAAAATTTATAAATTTCAAAAAAATTTTTTTTTGGGCCCTTTTCTCCCCCCAGACCCTTTTAATTTTCCCCAAATTTGTTTTATCCGCCCCGTTAAATTTAAAATTTAAAAAGGGGGGGAGAAATTTTGGGATTCGACTTGTTTCATAGTTTATATACCCCATTTCCCCGGGGCCCCCCCTAAAGGTTGGGGTTTACTTTAAAAAATGTTGGGGGAAAAATAGATGGGGGGGAAGGTTTGGGTTAAAAAACAATGTGGGGTTTAAAAAAGGAATTGGTTTTTTTTCTTAAAAAAATTCAAATTCAACAAAAAGGGTATTTTGGAAGGGCCGTACCTTTAGATGACAGGGTTTTATCAAATTGCAAAAACGAAAGGTTTAAAAAATTAAACAGTGTTTCCTTTTTCCAAAGCCCGGGCCCCCCCCCTTTTATGTTGGAAAGACAAAGGGGTGGGAAATTTAGACCCCTATTTTAGAACATATTGGCCGTTTTACAAAATAAACGGGGGCTTCCGGCTCCCCGCCAAAGAATACCTTCCCACCCTTGGGTAACCCATTTGTTTATCCTTTTTCTGTAAAACGAATGGTCTTTCCCCCCCCCTCCCCGGTTGGGGGGAAAAAACTTTTTTGATGGAAAAAAACTTTTAAACAAAAGGGAAAACCCTTTTTGGGTTCCTTTCCAAAACTTAAAAAACATTTTAAGCCAAAAAAAAAAAAGGGGGGGGCCCAATTTTTTTTTTTTTTTTTATTTTTTTCCTTTTTTTTTTTTTTGGGGGGGGGGGGGCCCCCCCTTCATTTTTTTCAAATTTTTTATTCCCCTAAATAAATTTCATATTTAAAAGCATCATAATATTAATATGTGGTATGTGTGCCATAGTGTCCATTTTTTTATATGTTTTCCCTTTTTAGTATTTTTCATTTAAACATTCCCTATTTAAATTCATCTTGATGTTAAAAAATTATTTTTGCTTTTTTTTAAATTCAGTTTTCAACAAAACCATATTTTGGTACGTAATTTTTAGCTTGAACATCTACGTTATCTTTTTGAGTACCTCAAATTTGGGCCTTCAGTGTGGGAAACCCTTTTTCTGGGGCTATTACAACATTCCCCTTTGGGTTTGTTTTCCCAAAGAAACCCGCTTTTAATTTGGGGGTTTTTTTTTTTTTTTTTTATATCTATAGTACACCTAAAATTTTGCGCCTTTTTTACTGCCACAACGATAATTTTTTTTTTTTTTTTTTTTTATTTTTTGGTTTTTGTATTAATTAAACCATATTTCGGTATAAAACAAAACACGGGTTTTAAAAACCTATTGGGAAATCTATAGTATCTTTTAGGGTTTTTATTTTTGGGTTTTTTTATATGGTTTAAACACAAATATACAACTGTTTAGCTGCTTTCAAATATTTTTCTCTATAGGCTTTTTTTTTTTTTATAATTTTAAAATACGCTTAGGCCTTTCCCAAAATTCCATGTTGTATGTTTAATTTTTTTTTTATTCAAGCCTCGGCTCTGGGTTTCGAATTGCAGTCATTATATGTTTCCTCGGCGCTGCTGAGAATGCGCCGGGGGACAGGGCATTCATCCTGGTCCCCATTTTAGTTTTTTTAACTGTTTTTTTTTTCCCCCCCCCGCTAAATCACATGCCCCCGGGATTTTCCGGGATTGGGATGGGCCGGACCTTGTATTCTAAACCTTTGTAACTGTGTTTTTTTTTTTTTTTTTTTTTTGGGCTTTTTCATACAAAGGGCCCCCTGTGGTTGTCAAAGGTGCTAATTTGGGTGATACTAATTGGGCTAATTTTTCCCTTTCTATAAATGTGGCTTGTGATTTTACTGAAATTTTTTACTGCTTGGACCTTCCCCAGTTTAAAAAAAATAGCGGGATCTTACATGATTTTTCCTGGACCCCGTTCCCCCTATCTTACCAACCCTGGTTTTTTCCCTCATTAAGGGACGGAGTTTATTTATTGCATACACATTTGATTTTTCCTTAATGTTCCGTTAAATTTTTGTTTTTCAACTTTCAATTTTTTCCCTGATTTTAACCCCCGTATCTAGGGGGAAACCGCTTGGAATATTTTGGAAAAATTTATGCGTTATTGATCAACTTCCCCATGACGCATCCTCAATTTAAGTATTATTGAACATCAAACGTATTTTTGTCTGTTGTAAGTTATTTTTTCACAAACACTTTTTTTTTTTGGGGGCACTCCATTTTGGTATATGTGTTTTTCTTTTTTTTATTTAGATTTAGCCCAGGGGGCAGGGTTAGTTTAAAGGTTTCAGTGTGGGGGGGCCCTTATTGGGGCCCAATTCCCCCTTTTTGGGGGCAGAAAGGGCTTTGATAGGGTAAAATTTGAGGGTGTCTTTTCGTTTTCCCTTTTTCAAAATTCCCTTTTTTTTTTTTATTTAAAATTTTTGTTTTTTATGTATCTTTATTTAGGTTTTTACCTGAGTTTTTTTTTGGGCCCATAAATAATCCTTCTTAAAAGCTAAAGCACTTTCTCACATTCCCGGGTTTTTTCAAATCATTTTTTTGGGGGTTTTTTTCTTTTGATTTTCTTTTTTTTTTGTTTTTTTCTTTAAATTTTTAAAAAACAGGAAAAAAAGGGAAAAAAAATTAAGTTTTTTAAGCAAATTTCTATTTTTTTTTACTTGGGCCGCATCGGGACGCACCCGTTTTAAATTTCCCACCTTAACTCTCAAGGCCCCGCGCTTAAAAAAGGGGGGTTTTCTCGCTAGAAAGGGAAAAGCTTTCAAAATTTGGGAACACTAAATGAAGATGTTTTCCCAAATTTTTAAATTTCGTTGTTCGGTTTTTTTTTTTATTTTTTTGTTTTTGTTTTTATTGTTTTTTTTTTTTTTTTTTTTTTTTTTTTGTTTGTTTTTTTTTTTTTTAAGGGAAGGCCTACAAAAAAGGTTTTTTTTTTTTTATTTTTTTTTTAATTTTTTTTTTTTTTTTTTTTTTTCATTTTTTTTTTTTTTTTTTTTGGGCCTTTTTCCCTTCTTTGGTTCCTCAAGTGACCGACCTTGTACTTTTCCCCCCCCCCCCCCCCCCCTGCTGTTTTTTTGTCTGATACAGTGAGTGATTTCATCACACAGGTTTTCTGGCATTGAAGCTTGTTTTTTTATCTGATCTTTCAGACAAAAGCCAGCCCAAATTTTTACGTTTGCCCTTTTAACCCCAGAAGCTTTCCCCGGCCCTGACAGCAGGAAAATTTTTTTTTCTAATATAAAAAGTCCCGAATACACGGGGGCTTAATGCCCAAATTTCAGACAGCTTGACCAAAGTGACAAGCAAATAGCATTATTTTTATTCATGCATCCAATTGGAAAAAAACTTTGAGATGAGTCAAGCCCTTTAAGGAAGCTGCCCCACATAACAAACTTTCCCCATCTACTCATTTTCTGCTTTTTGGTTTGGGATCTAATAGAAAAGTATTTTTAAAAGACATAAAAAAGTCTAGATTAGGTTCTTTCCCGGGATAAAGGGGAACATGGCTGTTTCTTCCCGGAACAAACGCCACCCCTGTCTTTTTGGGTTTTTTTTCTGAAATTGGGAGCTTTAGGGTTTATTGGGTGTTTAATGGGGCCTTTAGCTGCAGAAGCATAAATAAACCCTTGCAAAAGGGGTGGCGCTGCTTATGGACATAAGAAGCCATGTTTTTCTAGTCCTGGCCAACCCTTTAACTCCTTTATGATCGCCCAGTGTCTGTTGACAACAGGCATGCCTGTACTCTGTCAGCGGTGATGGCTAAAGATGGCACTGTTTTCACAGGGGGGGTTGCGGTTCCTTTCCTGGAGGGAAATCCCCCGGTAATTCCGGAAACGGAGGGATCTCCGTGCAAATCCGGGGTTGGCAGTAGCCTCCGTTTCAAGTTTCCCGCATTGGAGGTACCCTCCATGCCCAAATCCACATTGGGGGGGTAAACCCCCCGTGCAAGTCCACATTGGGGGACCTCCGTGCAAGTCCGGCATCGGAGGTAGCCTCCGTGCAAGTCCGGGATCGGAGGTAGCCTCCGTGCAAGTCCAGCATTGGAGGTAGCCTCCGTGCAAGTCCAGCATCAGAGGTAGTCTCCGTGCAAATCCGGGAATGGCAGTAGCCTCCGTGCAAGTCCGGCATCGGAGGTAGCCTCCGTGCAAGTCGGGGACCGGAGGTAGTCTCCATGCAAGTCGGGGACTGGAGGTAGCCTCTGTGCAAGTCTGGCATCGGAGGTAGCCTCCTTGCAAGTCCAGCATCGGAGGTAGCCTCCGTGCAAGTCCGGCATCGGAGGTAGCCTCCGTGCAAGTCGGGGACCGGAGGTAGTCTCCATGCAAGTCCGGCACCGGAGGTAGCCTCCGTGCAAGTCCGGCATCGGAGGTAGCCTCCGTGCAAGTCGGGCATTGGAGGTAGCATCCGTGCTAGTCCGTCATCGGAGGTAGCCTCCGTGCAAGTCCGGCATAGGAGGTAGCCTCCGTGCAAGTCCGGCATCGGTGGTAGCCTCTGTGCAAGTCAGGGATCGAAGGTAGTCTCCATGCAAGTCCAGCATCGGAGGTAGCTTCCATGCAAGTCCAGGCATAGGAGGTAGCCTCCGTGCAAGTCCGGCATCGAAGGTAGTCTCCATGCAAGTCCAGCATCGGAGGTAGCTTCCATGCAAGTCCAGCATCGGAGGTAGCCAACGTGCAAGTCCAGCATCGGAGGTAGCTTCCATGCAAGTCCAGCATCGGAGGTAGCCAACGTGCAAGTCCGGCATCGGTGGTAGCCTCCGTGCAAGTCCGGCATCGGTGGTAGCCTCCATGCAAGTCCGGGACCGGACGTAGCCTCCGTGCAAGTCAGAGATCGAAGGTAGTCTCCATGCAAGTCCAGCATCGGAGGTAGCTTCCATGCAAGTCCAGCATCGGAGGTAGCCTCCGATCCCTGCCCTTTAACTCTTTGACCGTGGCACGATCTGCTCCATCGGGTCACCGAGATTCCCAGTGCCTGATGGAGCCTGAATAATGACTACAGTCAGCCATAGGGACCTAGAGTAGTCCCAGGGCAGTCTGTATAGTAAGCCTGTTATCAGGGCACCCTGTGTTGCCCTAGCAGCAGCCTGTTTCATACTTACTTAGAGTGTAATATATTAGTATACAGGAGTGTACAGGAGTATGCTAGTACATTACTAAGTGTAAAAAAAAAGTGTAAAATAGTTATCCCTTAGTGGGATTTAAAAAAAAAAAAAAAAAAAGTTAAAAACACGAAGTGGGGAAAAAACTAAAATAAAAATAAATATTTAATAAAAAAAAATTATTGGGCAAACATCACACACAACCCAGAACAAAATGCTACACATATTCGGTCTCCAGACGACCATAATGACCTGTAGAATTATTCTAACGGGTTATTTAGCGCGAAATGTGAAATTTTCACGCCGCAAAAAAAGGAAAAATAAATTATATAGTAATTTATATGTAAACTCAAACTACGCCCCCGAACAATACAACTTCTTCCGCATCAAGCAACTGCGTCACTCAGAAAATGAAAAGTTATAACTGTTGAAATGCAAGGAGGCAAAAACTGGGACAATGGAGGAGATAAGGGAAAAAAAATTGATCCTTACCTTCTGCGACTCCAGAGCTTCCTGGTATCTGCTCCCCTTTACTCCCGGTTTCCTGTTCTGACACAGGGGGAAGGGTTTGCGCTCCTTTAGTGTGTGAACCCATATGTGGGTGTGGGGGGGGGGGGGAGTCCGACAAAGAAGAGAATGCCCAGGAAACAAACCGGAACACAACTTGGAAACAGAAAACGAAACAGTAAAACCTCCAAAAAACGCATAAAAGCTTTCAACATTACATGAAAAAATATTTGAGTTTCTTAGTTCACTTTGTTTTGATCAAAACTGTTTAAGCCACCTCCGACTTTCAACGGGACCTCATGCAGGTGGTCCTACTCTATTATTACCTCTCTTTTGGGAGTCCAGTCAGACTCCTCATTGGGTCCTCAGACCTCCATAATCCAGAGAGAAAAAAGGCACCAGCTTTATAAGAATACTGCACTGATCTAGCAACCTGTGGAGGTGGGCATACGTTGCTTTTAACTTCTACAGGGAGGAGTGGATGCCTCCATTTTGTTTTTTTGCACTCTTCCCACCTCCACAGGTTGCTAGATCAGTACAATATGCTTATAAAGCTGGTGCCTTTTTTCTCTCTGGATTATGGAGGTCTGAGGACCCAATGAGGAGTCTGAACTGGACTCAAATGAGAGGTAATAATAGAGTAGGCCCACCTGCATTGAGGTCCCGTTGATAGTCGGGGGTGGCTTAAACAGTTTTGATCAAAACATGTGAACTAAGAACCTCAAAGATTTTTTCATGTAATGTAGAACTTGGAATCAAGCACATGTTTGTTGTTCCATTAGATTAAAGGGGTTTTCTCACTACATTGGCTTTTTACATGTAGGAACAGATAATTGAAGACTTTTTCTAAATACTTTGTTGATTTTTCTTTGATCAGGAGATAAAGAAGATTTTATCTCCTCTTAGAGCACAAAGGTTTCCCTGGTTACGACCATATCTCCCCACCTCTCCCGACTCTCTCTTATAGTGGGGAAAAAAAGTATTTAGTTACCCACCAACTGGGCAAGTTCTCCCACTTAAAGGGAACCTGTCACATAGGTTATGCCCCCCTTGTTAAGGACAGCACAAGCCAGTGTCAACCTGCTGTTCCAGCACTGTGCCCCTTATTCTGTAAGATGCAGCAGTTTTTAGAGCATTTTACCCCTCAAATCTTATCATGAGCAGGTTTTTTGCTCCACCCACCAAAGGCTAGCTCCGCCCACTGACAGTTATTCATATGTTTCTACCGATTCCCAGCAATCGGTCTGTCAGTTGAGGTAGGGGGGGCTTGTCGATGGGGGGCGGTGTTTGAAAAAACGGACTCTCTTAAGGACTACTCGAATGACTCGACTGGCGGAAAACTGCAGATTTGAGCATTAAATACAACGAAAACTCCAGCATCTTACAAAATAAGGGACAACAGCGCTGGAAACAGCAGGTCTGACACACTTGTTCTGTCCTCGCAAGGGGGCAAAAACTCTGTGACAGTTTCTTTTTAAGAATATGAAGAGGCTGTACTTGACATCATAGGTCGACCTTAACTATGAGAGACAAAATGAGAAAACAAATCCAGAAAATCACATTGTCTGATCTGGAAAGAATTTATCTGCAAATTATGGTGGAAAATAAATATTTGGTTCCCTACAAACAAGCAAGATTTTAGGGGAAGGGGAAACGGCTTGGTTTCATAGTTTCATAGTTTGTAAGGCCGAAAAAAGACGAGACGTCCTTCCAGTTCTGCCTGTTGTGCTAAGGTGTTGATTCGAGGGAAAGGGAAAAAACCCCAATGAGGGTTGAAGCCAATTGTCCTCATTTTAGGGAAAAATTCCTTCCCGACTCAATCTGGCAAACGGAAAAATCCCTGGATCAATGACCCTTCTCCAGAATTTCCCGGTCACTGTAACTTGTTATATTATTACGCTCCAGAAATGATCCAAACCCTTTTTGAACTCTGTTAGTGAATTCACCAGGACAAGTTTCCTCTGGCAGAGAATTCCATAGTCTCACTGCTCTTACAGTAAAGAATCCCTTTCTAGTTTATGTAGAAAACTTTCGTTCTAGGATGCCTCCTTGTTTCTAGATACAGCCCTGGTATAAATAAATCTTGGGAGAGATCTCTATATTGACCTTTGATGTATTTAAACATATTTATTAATGTCCCCCGAAGCCGTCTTTTCTCTAAACTAAATAACCCCAATCTTGCTAATTTTTTCGGGGTATTGTAGTCCACCCAGTCCCTTTTATTATTTTTGATTGCCCGCCTTTGTACCTGTTCAAGCTCTACAATGTCTTTCCTGTGCACTGGTGCCCAAAACTGTCCAAAAATATTCCATGTGTGGTCAAACCCAGTGACTTGTATAATGGGAGAATAATGTTTCTCATCATGTGCCTCTATCCCCCTTTTTTAATGCACCCCATGATCCTATTTCCCTTGGCAGCTGCTGTCTGACACTGGCTGCACAATTAAGTTTACTGTCCACCAGGATTCCCAAGTCCTTCTCCATGTCACTTTTACCGAGCCTTTTTCCATTTAACATGTAGTCATGTAATGGATTTTTCCTCCCCATGTGCATAACCTTGCATTTATCTGTGTTGGGAAGTGATTAAATATATAAGAACCAGTGTGTGCCTGCCAAGGATGACCCAAAGACCCAGGATAGTGGTGGCAGGGGGGATCCGCAGGGAAGCAGCAATTACCGTCAGGAGCAGCAAAAACCATCACCGTGCACGGTAAGCGGCCGCAGGACCTAAAGATTTTGTGGTGTAAGTTAAATACATGGTTGACTTGAGAAAATGAATCCAAGAATAGCTTTAATGCGTCACATCAGCCATGACTCGGTAAACCTGGGGAGGACTGGGACGATATACCGTTAATGAGCGGTCGAAAGAGGAGGTAGATCGGATTCAAGATGACACGTATTTCAGGTCACCTGATCCGTCCACCCAAAAGTCACATGACTTGGTGCAAACTGCAAATACAGAAGAGGTCTGCACCGGACACACAGTAACATAAACTAACGGTCACCAGGTCCATTCATTCCCGACTACATTATTTAATATATGGGACAGATATAGAAAAGAATTGTGTCAATCCATAAAATCCATCTATAGCAGGGGAACAGGAGATGGATGAACAGGAGTGTGCCATTGGGCACACTAGGCAGTTGCCCGGGGGCCCACCACTATGGGGGCCCCAGGTGGTGTATGTATGTCCCAGGCATGAAAGAAACATCCCCTGGATCCATGATTGGCTTAGCTTATTTAACTATTTGTGTGTTTTTTAGGATGTGCAAACAATTAAAAACCATGGTGGAGAAGGGACCCAAAAGGGCTCCCTGCTCTGTCAAGTAGTTTGCAGGCTGCAGGTGTCCAGACATAAGTGGCGTAATAATAGGGGTGTGCTTGGGGTGGCAAGAAGAATCCCCTAGTGTGATGTCATATTTTTGGGGCAGGACCACTGCAGTGCTATGCCCGGGGGCCCATAATGCTCTTACAGGACGTCTCTGTATAAAGGCGTTTAGTAATAAGGGATCCCATCTACACTGTTTAATTTATAATATTCATAGGAATAGCAAAATGAGCTCTCCAAAGAGACAGCAACTCAATAGTGAAAGGGTCACAAAAACAAAAAAAAACACTGTGAGGCGCTGGTGGTTTCAAAAAATAAAAAAATTCTGCAACAAGGGGGCTAATTAGTTTCTGTGGATCTAATATTCAGTCATTGTTCATGTAGAGCGACAATTCTTTTTTTCTAGATCCTCAGATAGTTCTTTGCTATGAGGAGCCATGATAACTTCCATTGACCGGTGTGAGAGACAGTGAGAGCGATAACACTAAGGGCCACAACGTAGAACCTGTAGTAACCTATTAGGCAAAAGAGTGAGTTTTAGACCAAAACGGTTCATACAATGTGGCCCTAAATGTAACACACCTGCTTTCCATTCACACTAAGACCTTGTAAACTAAAAAAAATCACATGACACTGTGAAGGAAAATGGCAAATTGAGCACAATTTGTCCATTTTCATTTAGGGGTTCGTCACTGTTGTTGTCACTTTGGGGTGTCCTCACTTTTGTTGCTACTTAGGGGTGTACTCACTTTTGTTGTCACTTAGGGGTGTACTCACTTTTGTTGCCAGCGGTTTAGGCATTGATGGTTCTGTGTTGAGTTATTTTGAGGGCACCATATTCCCCCTGTGATACAAGCCGAGTACTGACTACTTTACATTGTATCCAAGTGTCAGATCTTCAGTGTTGTCCCATGAGAAGATATAATACAGTATTTACAAAAATGGGGTGTACTGACTTTTGTGAGATACTGTATATGTATATATAATAAAAAGGGGCCCGGGATCCCTTGCACATTTTGCCTCCTTTACCACTATTAAAATCCAGATGGTGATAAGCCTGTAGACCGCAATCTTAAGTAGTGAGCCGCTGAGCTGAACGGGTGGCCTGGTGGGTATGACCCCGTTCACTGCACAAGCTCGGGCATCCGGGCAGCAGAATGTTAACAGCATTATGCAATCCCCCGGGGCTCGTGGTGGAGGGTTATGGTTTATGCATAAAGAGAATACCTCACTATCCCCATGAACCTTCCACTTTATTGGAACATTATTGAAACTGAATTTTCTCTGAAATCTTAACCCCTTAAGCCCCCGGCCTGAAAAGACCTTAAAGGGGTTGTCTCACTACAGCGATTGCTGCTTTTTATGTTCAAGATCTTGCAAAATCAAGTCACTTTGCAATTTATGTCCATTAAAGGGGTTGTTCACTATGAAATTATAGTTGAAAATGTGGGGACCAAAAATCAAGGTTTATGTCCTTGGTTACAAATTGGCAAAGTGCTACGGTTTTAGAGAACGGGGGGTTTACATGTGCTTAGCAACGGTGTTTGTTTACTGGTCAGGGAAAGCATTCGGGTCCTGCCCAGGTCATGCACATGGCAAAGGAAAGGCTTTGAAGAGGAGGGCGGGGAATGTTTGTATTGTGAGGCAAGGAGGAGAAGCAGTGAAGAGGATACAATACACACAACCCCCTGCATGTCTCTCACTGCTTCTCCTCCTTGCCTGCCAATACACACATCCCTGCTCCTCCTTTTTAAATGCCTTTCCTTTGCATGTGCACGACCTGGGCAGGACAGAATGCTTCCCTGACCAGTTTAAAAAAACACCGTTGCTAAGCACATGTAAACCAGCCCGTTCTCTAAAACCGTAGCACTTTGCCAATAGTAACCAAGGACGTACATCCTTAGATTTTTGTCCCCACATTTTCAACTATGATCTTCATAGTGAGACAACCCCTTTAACAGTGTCCTACCTATTCCTAGATATCCCCTCTTGTCTGGGCTGCATCAGCTCCTCAGTCGCTATAGCTACAGACCTGTTCAATCTATCCTGATAGGCTGCCAGCACTGGTTGCTATAGCTACAGACCTGTTTGATCTCTCCTGATAGGATGCCAGCTCTGTTTACTATAGCTACAGACCTGTTCAATCTCTCCTGATAGTATGCATGAACTGGTCAGTATAGCTACAGACCTGTTCAATCTCTCCTGATAAGCTGCCAGCGCTGGTCACTATAGCTGCAGACCTGTTCAATCTCTCTGATTGGATGCCAGCAAATGGTCGCTATAGCTACGACCCGTTCAATCCTCCTGATAGGATACCAGCACTGTCGCTATAGCTTCAGAACTGTTCAATCTCTCCTGATAGGATGCCAGCACTGGTCGCTATAGCTACTGACCTGTTCAATCTCTCCTGATAGGATACCAGCACTGGTCGCTATAGCTACAGACCTGTTCAATCGCTCCTGATAGGCTGCCAGCACTGGTTGTTATAGCTACAGACCTGTTCAATTCTCATGATAGGCTGCCAGCACTGGTCGCTATAGTTTACAGACCTGTTCAATCTCTCCTGATGGGCTGCCAGAAACTGGTTGCTAAAAGCTACAGACCTCTTCAATCTCTCCTGATAGGATGTCAGCACTGGTCTCTATAGCTACAGACCTGTTCAATCTCTCCTGATAGGCTCCCAGCACTGGTTGCTATAGCTACAGATCTGTTCAATCTTCCTGATAGGCTGCCAGCACTGGTTGCTATAGCTACAGACCTGTTTGATCTCTCCTGATAGGCTGCCAGCACTGGTTGCTATAGCTATAGACTTCTTTGATCTCTCCTGATAGGCTGCCAGCACTGGTTGCTATAGCTACAGACCTGTTTGATCTCTCCTGATAGGCTGCCACACTGGTTGCTATAGCTATAACTTCTTTGATCTCTCCTGATAGGCGCCAGCACTGGTTGCTATAGCTACGACTTGGCTTCTACTGCAGTAGGGGAAGCCCAGAAAACCCCTAAAATTCAAAGTAAAACCCAAGAAAACTGATTTGGGTGAGTAAACCCAACGTAGTGAGTCAACCCCTTTAATGAAGCAGCTCCATTTTTTAGTTTTTGTCTTCCTGCATTTCATCAGTCTGAACTTTTTTTTATTTTTTCAGCGCTGCAGTTCGGTGGGGACTTGTTTGTATTGTTTAGGGGGCATAGTTTGAGTTTATATTATAAATTACTGCGGAATTTTTTTCAACAGTTTTTGCAGCATGAACATAAAAAAATTGTTTTACTGCATTTTTTTATTATTTTTTACACCATTTACATTTCACACCAAATAACCCGTAGATTTTTCTAAAAGCTTACTACGGTGTGTGGATACCCAGTATGTGTAGTTTTTTTCTTTTTAGTTTTAAAGTGGGCATAATAATTTTTATTGAATATTTTATTTATTTTTTCCACACTTTTTTAAAGTTTTTTTACAATTTTTTTTTTGCCAATTACAGGATGACTATATACACTTTTTTTTTCACTTAATAAGTATTACAAAAACTAAGCAAAATATAAATCCAGGACCAATAAAATTAAAAGGGGTTTTTTCCAGATGGGAATGTTGACGGGGATCCTCCCAAAAAGGGTTTTAATCACTTTTCTAAATAATGTGATTACAAAAAGTGAAGCCTGTGAGAGCACAGCATTGCTCATCCCTCTTAGTTTCCTGAAAGTTTTTCAAGACCGACCCGGGCACGACAGGAGCTGATCTGGGCCCGCTTGCATGTTTCACTTCTTTTCTGATGACAGGGAACTTACATACGATACTCAAAAACAGGTATTTTCTGCTGCTGCACCTCTTTGACATGTTTCTTTTGGGACCTGTATTAGGAAAAGCATTTAAGCTTCTGGATTACAGTCTATCATGATTGTTATAATTTGGGTCCCATTGTTTAAAACTCTTTTTTCTTCCCTGATGAAACCTCAACATCGGGGGGGAGAAACGGTTCGAAGGTTTTGGTAAATCTGTATTTTTGTTGTTGCATCTATTCATTGTTTGTTCTTGATTGATGATTTACTAATTTTTCTTATAATAGGTGTATTGTTTGGTTTGTTTTTAGTTTTTTTTGCATATGTACAATAGGTGTATCTTTTTTTGTACTTTAAGGTATGTATAGATGGGATCTTGGGGTTAATATATTTTAGGTTGTTTTTGGGGCCCCCTTTAAATTTTTTTTTGGGGATCACCCAATTATTCCGGGGCTGGGTAGTTTATATATAGGGTCTGTTTAGAATAGGATAGGGAACATTTGTATGTTTTTTTGTCTTTTTTATACTATTTAATTAAATTTTAAGTTTTATCTGGTCCTAGGGTTTATAAATTTTTGTGTAGTTTTGTGGTATTTATTTTTTTGTAAATTTCCGGGCATTTTTTTGGGATGGTCCTCTCCCCCCAGCATTTTTTAAAAAAAGACGTGTGTTTTTTTTATAAATTATTATTTACTCCACGCCAAAAAACCCCTGAATCCACCCGCGATACTCTGTAAACCGGCTGAAAAACCAAGTCGTCTGAGCGGTTTTTTAACAAATTTGGGTATCAGTTCCCCAGTCGGGGCCCATTTTGCAGGGTAAGGGCGTCTAAAATTAAAACCACCCGACTCCCAAAATAATAATAAGTTTGGCCAGTTAATTCATGCAAAGACAAGAGGGATTGGGGGCGCCAGTCGCTGCTCCCCTATCTTCAGCCCGTACATAGGAGTTAATTGATGACATGGAGCGGCAAAGCGCTGCCCCGGGGAAAAATTTTTGCTCCCCGGGGAAACAGATTTCAGCAAATTTTTTTCCCGCTTTCAAAAAAGTAGAAGGGTTCAAACCCTTCATCAAAAAATGATGTGGCTGAGGCAATTCCTTTACCCTGCATTGTTAGAGATGTTGCCCCTGTGGTCACCGTTTGCCCCCAACCCAATTATGTAAGAGGCCGTTTCTAGCTGGAAATAATGAGATCAATTAGGTCTGTATGCAGACGATGGGGGGAATACATTTCCAGAACAAATTAGAGACTCACAAATTTTCCCGCAGTTTTTTGAAATTTAAAATTTTTTTGTGTTCTAAAGCATACCAAATAAATTTTTTTACCGACAAGCAAAATGGTAAAAAGGTTTGAACTTTGTCTTTCAGGCTCCATTCTTCCATCCTACAGCTTTGTACATGAGGCTCGAAATTTATATACAGTCATTTTACAATCTTTTTATAAAATTAAATTGCAAGTATTTGCATTGCTTAGTTCTGAGATTCTTTCCCTGTAACTGCATTTTACTGTTTTTGCTTCAAAAAAAATCAAAATGTTAATTTTATTATTTGTTAGTATTTGGGAAATCCACCTTTTGGTTTATACTGCCTGAATCCTTTGGCTCTGAAAAAAAATCAAGCATTTTTGACCAAAAACTGATCCCGACTTTTTTACACATTCCCAAATTTGGTGCAACGGACTTGATACAATACAGCTTTTTTTTCAACTCTACCCCCAATGTTCAAAAAATCAAAACAAATTTTTACCCTTTTTTCTTGTCATGTCGTTTTACCAAATAGCTTGATTATTGTACATAAGGTGAAAAACCCCGAGTTACCATTTTTTACAGTAAGTTTTCCCTTAAACATGCGGCGTGATGGGGGGTGGGACGGAGGGGTTTTTGGGAAAATTTAAGGGGGGGAGTCCCGGGGCTTTGGCTTGCCCCTCCACAGCCCCGCAGGGATACACTAAAAATTTTCTCGTCGTGTGGAGGGTTTTTTTTCCCACTTCGATTTTTCCCGTCGACAAATGTGGTGGAATGTCGGCAAAATCCAAGGGAATAGTTCGGATTTCGCCCCTGATTTGGGGCCCGTTTTTCTCCCATTTCAGTGGTGTAACCCCTCACCCTCTTAAAGGAATCCCCAGCAAATCCCTCAAAGGGGGGTCAAGTCCCCTTTTTTTTTCCCCCACCGTGGATTGAGGAAAACCCACTGCAGTTTACAGGGATGAATAAATGGGAGTCGGGTTTTCAGCAGGATTTTAAAAATGGACCCCCACCATTTACTGTAATTATTTTTTTTAAAAGGGGCACTTCCATCAGAAAGAGATATTTTTGTTAAAACCAAAATTTCTGAAAAAATTTTTTTTCCAGAATTGGTGGCAGTATTTTTTTTCTTATTCAGGCAGTCCTATGCATGTTGTCTTTTTTCTCCCGTTGGGAAAAAAAAAACTAATGAAGGGCTGGGGAAAATGATCTCCTTACTTCACTGCTATCCTATTAGATTCATTAAGATAGTAGGTAATGACATAATTAGCGCTCTATTTTCTCCACAGGGACGATAAGATTAGACTAACACAGGGCCTGAAAAACAAAAATATGCTTTCAGAATCAGGAAAGTGACTAAACTCATTTACGTGCTGTAAGGGGGGGAGCTATCTGCATTTATCGCATTACAAAAAGTAG
>JAODAL010026402.1:0-56851 GCA_025379985.1 Phyllomedusa bahiana | reverse complement strand
CCTGTGCCGGCCGGGAATCTCCGCCCCCTCCCCCGCCCTCTTACCCCCAACCAGACCAGCAAGGACACAAAAAAAACTTCAGTGCTGAAAATAATTTGTGTTAATAGGGGGAACACAAAATTTCCTAATGTGAACGAGAATTAGTGATAAATTGGGAGCCAATTTATTTATTGTTTTAGTGTATAATGGTTTGTATGTGTTTGTTAGATGTCTGTGTTATGTTTAATTGTATATTTGTGTGTTTATGTTTCATTGTATGTGTGTTGATTTTTGTATATTGTCTCTGTGTATGTATTCTCTTGTATGTACGTGTAAAAGTGTAGTATATTTTATCCCCCACACAAAAATCCACAAACCCCTATTACACAGTAAATTAACCTGCCTTGTGTCTCTTAGGCATTTTTCAAACGGTTATTGTGAAGTGAAAATTTACGCCCCCAAAACCGGTGCTTAGGAGTGGGGTGATCACCGTTTTCAACAAAGGGGGGGGGGACCCCCCCCCCAAATAGAATATTGACAGCCACTTATCTCCATAAAAACCCAAACAGGGGTATTGCGTTGGGGGGGGGACTTTTGAATAAGTTTTATGAGAATTTAATAACGAAACGCAGTAAACAACCCTTTTCCCATTAAAAAACAACCTTGGGGGGGAAACAAAATCTTTTTAATATTTTTTAATTTGTATTTTGGGGGGTTTCATATATTTCTGCTGAAGCAGATAAGGTGGGGGAATGGGAAAAGGGGGCGTTGTGGGTTTTGCCCCTTCTTTAACCCCAATTTTAAACAATTTGAAATTATAGTTTTAAAGGGTAGATTAATTGTTTTTGGGGTTTACAATACACTAATTGTCCCGGGGGGAGAGAGTGACGTCACTTCTTCGGGGGCTCTGATAGTGGAGGTGAAGGACCCCCCCCCCTTGTTTGGGGGAAGTACGCGTGAACGCATGTACTTCCAAAAACACGGGTACTCCCTAAGGGTATTTCCAAACCAGGGGGCACGGTCGTGCGAACCCCTATAACCCGCTTTGAAAGTCTGCTCTCCAGCGAGAATTTTACAGCCTCCGGGACCTCCCATCATTTTTTACTTTTCCCCCGAAAAAGCGGCAGGGTTTCTTATTTTTACGGGGGGGTTCTATGTCAGGGAAAAAGCACTAACCCCGCCCTCACCCCCTTGTTTTACCGATTTTTGGGGGCCGGCCCCATTTTTAGCAAGTTATCCCCAAAATCGCTGTGTTGTTTTACATAAAATAAAGTTGCTGTACTTCGGCGAGTAATTGCACTTTAATACGCCTGACGTAGGGCCCACCAAAAAGGGGAATAAACTGTCACGAAGCGACATTACCTTTCTTTTGGGAAAAATATTAGTGGGGGCTTTTAGAGGACGCCTGGCCACAGTTTTTTTCTCTGTAAAAACACATGCCGCGGTTCATGGGGCGTAAAAACGCCGTGTGAACCCCGCCCTTCTGAGCAAAACTTAACACAGGGCCTGGGCCCCGGATGTTTTGGGACCCTAGCAACGCCCCTGGACGGAACTGCGTTTCTCCCCCACCCCTCCCATTTTCATGGCACAATGCTAAAAAAACTGTGGAACACCTGTGTGCCCAAAATGCACATTACACCCCTAGATGAGATCAATGAGGGGTGTTGAATCCAAAATTTGGCAACTTCTGAGAGGTTTAATCTGTTCTGGCACTTTGGGGGCTTTGCAAATGAGGCATGGCACACACCAAAATCTGCGTTCCAAAAGCCAAATAGAGCTCCCTCCCTTGGCTGTGGCACTAAGGGGATAAAGGTGCTAGACCCTCCCCCAGCAGCTAACATCATTAGTGCAGGACCATACCAGCTGAGTGAGCTGGCAGAGGAGGATCCTTTGATACAGGTTTTGCTGCAATAGCACAGCAAACTGTTTACACAATATAAAACCTCAGTATTCTAAGCAAATTGCAGCTCATTTCGTGCTGTCTGATAATCGAGCCATGAGGCAGTAACACAGCATATATAAATAAGTAAAGCAGAAGGCACATAAGAGAGAATAGGACGAGAGGGACACAGAGGAAAACCTGTGACTTCTGTCGAGATGACTGCGAACCAAAACATCCTACAAATTCGGGCCCCTTCTGTAAGTAAATTTAGGGTACAATGGTAATGTTTCTGACAGTATAGGTGTCAGCTAGTAGGATAGGCCAATATCTCCTTAAAATTGAGTTGATTTGTATAGCATATGCATCAAAAGTCCAGAAACATCTAAAAAGAAATTTCTTTACAGTTATTATTATTATTATTATTATTTACAGTTTGATTATGCAATAAACCAGTCCTGTCACTGGTCTTGGCTCTTATATATGCCTGTGGCAACTTTTTAGATATCCCCTTTTTCTAGGTTTTTGAAAGAGTCCCCTTGTATTCATCGTAGAGCAATTTCATCTACCTGCAAGGTATTGTCCTGTGGGAATCACATGTTTCAATGTGAAATAATGGTAACTGTCTCAATGTAGAATTTATGGATGTTGATTTTACAATAAATATCAGTTTGTAAATGATTTGTGGAATCTAAATAGATTTGTAGTTCAAGAAAAAAAAATTCTTGTTTATGGATCTCACTGGGGAATTTCTTACCAGTTTCATTATTGTTCAAAATTCCACAAGACCTCAAGTCTAAGGCTATGTTCACATGGACTATTTTGGGATGGATTTTGTTGCGTACTGCGCGAAATACGGCTGAAATCCGTCCCAGTCATTATGGTAATCCACAGTTCTCATAGAGAACTATGGATTCCATCTCCTCTCCCCGCTCGCCGTATTTCGCGCGGTATACGCGCCATGGATAATGAATGTCTATGCACGGCACACGGCGTAATTGCGGGCGACATCCGTCCCCGCAATTACGCCGTGGATAAGCCGTGTGAACATAGCCTAACAGGCTGTTTATCAGGCTGGGCGGGGCTCAGGAACGCCACTGCCCAGAAGGCGGGTACATGGTGACATCACTCAGGAGGCGTTGGCTAACTAGGGCTTATTTTTGGAGTAGGGTTTATATTTAAAGTCTACTCCAGGAATCTGTGAAAATCAGGCTAAGGCTTATTTTTGGGGGAAGGCTTATTTTTGGAAAAACATGGTAGCTATCAATACCATCTACTTTCTAGTAAGTCCAGTTGACATATTTCTGCCTTACATACCATCTTTTATTGCTGCTTACTATCTCCTGCATTTATACTGTAAATTTATTTAATCTAAATTTGAGGTATTTTTCTCAGGTCTGTGTTTTTAGCTTTTTTTTATCCATACTCTAGGACATCATGCATTTGTATAATCTATAACAGTAGGCATGATGGGAGTTGTAGTTTCCCAACAGCTGGAGGGACGCAGTTTGACACCCCTGCTCTAGGAGGTCGGGCAATTGTGTTATTGTTAACAGAGTTTTAAAGTGTCTAGTAAAAGTCAAGTTTGAAATTGGCAGGAAAGAATTAAGTTAGTAAGTTGCCTCTGGCAATTTTCCTATAAACTCTTTCTTTGTGGCTCAAAAAATATTTTTAAGGCAACCTTTTCTTACACTTAAACTGGAAGCAAAGAACAACTATGCTCAACAGGAATCGAATCATCAGGAATAAACATTTTCTTAGAATCTCAAAGAACTCAGGGCAATCAGACTAGATTTAATGCAATTTCTTGATGTTTTCAATAATCAGAATGTGTTGGTCCAGACAGACAACATAGCAGCATCTTTTTATATCAACAAAGGGGCACCAGGAACATCCAACTACCCAAAGAAAGTGCTCACTTTAATGTTATGGGCAGAGTGAATCTATAGAATCTATTAGCAGTAGATTTAAGAGGATTGGCTAAGTAACAATCTTCTCAAGTTGGGTCTCTTAACAGAGAGTTGTCCCTTCAGATTACATCAATGTGGGGTACTTCACAAACAGATATTATGGCAACCAGGAAGAATTTCTATCTAAAGATATATTTTCTCAACAAACAGGACCAGTCCAGATTACCTGTAAGGTCAGGCCATCAGTTGAAAGCATCAGTTCATTTTCCTATTCCCTTCTCTTCTACTTCTGAGCAAAATTTAAGTGGAAAAACCTACAGCAATATTTATCACTGTCTACACTGTAGGGCATTCCTTTTTTATTTTTACAAAATTTTTCAAAATAAGTCTTTTAAGAACTTTCTCGGAGATCAGACCTTCTAGTCCAAGGGTGTCAAACTCTAGCCCACGGGCAAAATGTGGCCCGCCATGCAGTAAGTTTTGGCCCGCCAGACAATTTTAATTTTGTATTACAGCTGACCCATGCAAGCTCAGCTCATGCGGCCTAGGCATGAGCTGGGCAGTTTTATCTGGGGTTGTACCTCAAATAAAACCCAGGTTCCGATCTGCTGCTGTGGGTCCGGAGCCAACAGTCTCTTCAAGTGTATGAACACTGCCACGCAGCAAAGAGTGACAGCTCCCTGCCCGCAGAGTCCTCCGGTGGGTCGCAAGCAGACTTGCAGCCCTAAGGAGTATCCAGCACAGGCGGCGTATGTCATCACTCTGCCTGTGTGGCATGATGACGTCACGCCGCCTGAGTGGGAAAACAGGGAAACAAGAAAGAGGTGAGTACTGTTAGTTTTTTGACCCTTATAGTATATATGATTCCATAACAAGTGATCCAAATATGAATATTTTTTTTTACCTGACATCTTTAGATTTTTTTTATTTTTTATTTTTATGAAGTACAACTTTAGTTAATCACAAATAAAAAGTTTAGAATTTTTTACTTCATCAGTTAATTTTTTACAGACTTCTAAAATTTTGAAAGCGCAAATTTTGGCCTGTTATGACTTTACATTTTTTAACATATCTTGGGCTAGAATTAAGATAAAGAGGTCGGAGAGGTATCATTTTTCTCAGAACGGTACTGGCTTTCATTTGATATGTCACAAGTCTATGTTTCTTTATATTTTGTTTTGGAGAAATCAAATTCAAAATTTTGATGCGCAATTGTGAAAAAAGACGTATGTTTTAAAATTGTGAAAAAATGCATGTGCGTAACTTGTGTTCTTGGTTGTATTTGTACAGGGATTCAATTTGGGACATCAAACTTTTCTATTTTTTTTTAACCCCTTATGGACCTTGCTTTTTTTTTTTTTTGGACACATTCGTTTTTCCTTCCTCGCCATAACTTTTTTATTTTTCCACCTACATAGACCTATGAGAGCTTTTATTTTGCGGGACAAGATGTACTTTCTAATGGTGTTATTCACTATACTATATACTGGGGAATGGCAAAAAAATTCCAAGTGGGACAAATTGTGAAAAAAAAAAAAAAACATACTTTCACCATGTTTGGGGGGAGTTTTTCTTTTACGGTGTTCAATCTTCGGTAAATATAATGTGTTTTCTGTATTCTACATGTTGATACACATCCGCCAATACCAAACATGTAGGGTTTCCGTTATGTTTCGGTATTGTAAAAAAAATCCAAAATTTTCATTTTTTTTTTTAATGTGCGGCACCATTTTGTGCGACCAATAACTTTTTTGTACTAACACCTACGGATGTCTGTGAGGCGGAATTTTTTGCGGGCTGAAGTGTACTTTATATTGCTAGCAGTTTGGAATGGATGCAACTTTTTTATCACTTTTTTACCCAAAAACGCAATTTTACCGTTTGGATTTTTTTTTCTTCTACGGTGTTTAGCGTACGGGATAAATGATGTTATATCTTTATAGAGCAAATATGTGTAACGTTTTAATTATTTTATTGTATTTATTTGTAAAATGGCAAAAGGGGGGTGATTTGAACTTTTAATACTTTTTTTTTTTTACACTTTAAAATTTTATTTATTTTTTTACTTTAACATTGAGTCCACTAGGGAGCTTCACCTTGTAATTACCGGGGATTAGCTGCTAACACCTGGCGGCTGTGTGGCGGGATCCCCCTGCAAAGCCCCTTAGGGACCCTGGGACGTACTCATACGTCCAGGGTCGTTAAGAGGTTAAGCTTTGAATCATCTGATTTCATGTTTTGTTTTCAAATTACAACTTATTGAATTCAACATCTATATGCAAACACCGTAAGTGCCAGAATCAATACATCTTAATTATCATAACACAAACTTGCTGGGCATTTTCAACCTGAATTCATTGAACAAACCCTAAGAAAAAAGGTGATCATATCCTCAAGTGTTATTTTTTAAATAGTCTATTCCTAATTATATTTTAAAAACAAGCTTAAAAGAACCAAAATTTTTAACACCTATTTATACATGTAACAAATTTTTTTTATTCTATCATGTCATTTATGACATGTTTAAGAAGAAAAGTACAGTAGTTAAATCCTCGTTCTATAAAATCTGAACTAATCAAACAATTAATAGTACGTTTTTAAACTGGCCTTTTATTATCAATTTGTCACTTCTAGTGGGTGAAATGTAATCTTGTCTATAAGCGCTTACTAGCAATGGCTATTTCTAGAGATGGGCGGACTGATTCTAAGGAAGTGGAATTCGTTTAGAATTTGAGGAAACCTGTGATTCTGAACGAAGTCGAAGTTCGAGGTGATTCGCGGGAACGAAGCGTTTTTTTAATTGATAAAATGGCCGCAAGCACATGGCGTTACATGGGCAAAGAAGTCTGGGAGGAAGAAAGGAGTACCCTCAATGACATGTGCAGAGATAAAGTCAATCAGAGACCGGCGGGATTCTGTGACGTCACTGCATTATATAAGTCCGGACGCCATGCTTGCTCCTCTCGTTGTGCCGTGCTGTAGCTGCTGCAGTAGCTCTAGCTGAGATCTCACACAAAAGAAATAACTTTTATGCAGCGATTTTGAGGGGCGAGGGAGAGTCACAGCTTTTCTCAGAGGCTGCTTCTCTTACGTTCTAATTTTGATTTTGTGGGTTATTGGAATTGAAGTCCAGTGTGCGTCCAATTCATCTGCATATACATTTTAATGCTATCTGCTCAGTTCTGGGGCACATTGAATATCCAAGGGTTATCTAAGCCTGTTGTTGCTGTTGTATTCAGTTAAAGAAACAGCGTTTTTACAATCCACATACCAGTTAATTTTTGGCGCAATTTATATCCAAGGGTTAATTAAGCGTGTTGTGCTATTGTAGTCGGTAAAAGAAATGGCGTTTTTCAACGCCAAAGAAGAAAATTTTTCTGCAGTATAATTTATATCCGAAGGTTAATTAAGCGTGTTTCTGCTTTTGTAGTCAGTAAAAGAAACAGTGTTTTTCAACACCAAAGACGACATTTTTCCTGTAGCATAATTTATATCTGAAGGTTAATTAAGCGTGTTTCTGCTGTTGTAGTCAGTAAAATACACAGCGTTTTAACATGCCACATACCAGTTAATTTTTGGCTGCTCATTTATTTTGCACAATTTATATCCAAGGGTTAATTAAGCATGTTTCTGCTGTTGTAGTCAGTAAAATACACATTGTTTTAACACACCACATACCAGTTAATTTTTGGCTGCTCATTTCTTTTGCGCAATTTATACCCAAGGGTTAATTAAGAGTGTTTCTGCTGTTGTAGTCAGTAAAATACACGTCGTTTTAACATGCCACATACCAGTTAATTTTTGGCTGCTCATTTCTTTTGTGCAATTTATATCCAATGGTTAATTAAGCGTGTTGTGCTATTGTAGTCAGTAAAAGAAACAGTGTTTTTCAATGCCAAAGACGAAATTTTTCCTGTTGATTCCTGTAGCATAATTTTTATCCGAAGGTTAATTAAGCGTGTTTCTGTTTTTGTAGTCAGTAAAAGAAATGGCATTTTTCAACGCCAAATACGAATTTTTTCCTGGTGATTTCTTTAGCGCAATTTATATCCAAGGGTTAATTAAGCCTGTTTGTGCTTTTATATTCAGTAAAATACATGGTGTTTTTAAACAGCACATACAAGTAAATTTTTCCTGGCCATTTGTGGAGCGCAATTTATATCCAAGGGTTACCCAAGCTTGTTAGTGGGTTCATTTGGAGTCAAATACAGGGTGTATATTTATCATAAACAGATATCTTCATTAAACAGAGTCTGTAAATTTTTGAACAAACAGTATGTCAGACAGAGAGGTGGCAGGCTCTTCACATGCGAGTGGCAGTGGCACAAACATTCCTGGAGCAGGCACAGGTCACAGCACAGTAAGGGGACATCGCAGCAGGGGTCACTTGGTGAGGCCAGAACTGCCGGTGTCATGTAGCGGCCGTTTGTTGATCAGCAACCCAAGGGTTCTTGATTGGTTGAGTAGGTCATCAACTTCATCCCAGATGACATCTGACAACCCTAGCGGTGGGTTCATCAGATACAACTCTTAGTTGGCATGGCCTGGGAACAGGTCAGCGGCCCTCACCTGTCTTCAGCCCGCCTCTGTCCCGTTCGGGTCCCTCAGCCTGAAAACTAGTATGTGGTCTGGGCTCAGCACCACTTTACAGCGAGGACGAACAATTTGTGGACAGTCAGCAGCTACTTTGCAACAAAGAGGTGGGGCAGATATCCCCTACTTCTTGCAGTATTGATGTGGAGAGTGGCATGGGAGGTTTTTTGGCAAGCGGTCAGCCTCTGCATACCAAGACCATTGAGGAGGACAGCAGTGACGATCAAAAACTCATGAAGTATAAACATGGTGGTTTGAATCCAGTTTCTGCGTTAAACCAGTTTGTTCACATGCAGCGTATGGAACTTGAACTGTAGGAGACCAAAACTACAGGTAATGTTTTAGGTTCTTATTTTGCATTCTGGGCCATTCTTGATTGAATTCAGTACCAAACTGTAATGGGACAGAACAAAAAATAAGCAAAAGTAGAGGCTGCAAAACTGGCTTTGGATGAACTTCTTCAGTATGAAGAATGTGAATCATATGTCCAACTTACAGAAACTAAAAACACAAGTCCTTCTGGAGGCCCTCCCCTGTTACCGGTGGAACAAATTACATCCACACAGATTTTAAGTGGTTTAAGAAAGCAAGTTGATAAATGTTCATTTGTTCACGAACAGATAACACAGGTGATAAAGGAAAAGTTTGCTGAACTATTATCCATGTGTCCAGATTTTGAAAACTGTGGAAATTCTTTAGCTGCATTTGTAATGGAAAAGGCTCCAGACTATAAAATAAATAATACTAATAATAATTTTTAGAGCCTATAGAGAGTTTCCTTCAGCCTCGTCTGTCATATCCGTGTACCGTACCTCTTGCCTTCGTCCCTTGACCATGAACCATTGCCGCTTGTCCTGACATTACCGCCTGTCCCCGACTACGAGTTTGCCTTAAGATTTAGTACCATGCTACACCTCGGCTGCCACCGCAAGCAGGTCACGTCAGGGGTAGCGACCTGGTAGACTCCCGCCGCAGAAAGTCCATCCCGCTTTGCGGCGGGCTCTGGTGAAAACTGGGACCTACTTAGACCCTGCTCCCTGGCGTGGCCGCTACCACCACTTGCGGTGGTCCAGGGGAGCCACTACCCGTGTCCTTACAATGGCAGAAGTGAATGCCAAGTTTCCTGGCCAGTTCTTTGAATGGTGCAGAGTCCACCACTTGAAAAGGTAGGGACTGCAGTACCACCAACTTAAACAGCAGCACGGTCAGCTTCTGCAATTAGGGATGGCTAGACGCATACTGCTGTTTCTTGTCAATTGTCTAGGTGAACGACTTCTGGCACCATGAGTGCCGAGAAGCAGGAGTATCTGGATCGGTAGATGATGGAAAAGACAGGGAGTTGTCTTCGGCAAAGGTGGTAAAGCCTTGACTGCCTGAAATGGGAGGCGTGCCACTGGGTGCTGCTGCTGTTGGGACAGGATGGACCACCACATCTGAAACACGTATGATGACACTGCATGATGTTGATGCAGGGCCGTGGTGCCAACGTTAGGTCCCTGGTCACGCTTTACTTTCTGCCCACAGATTCTACATATACTTATGTTCAACCATACTTTGGTGACTCGTCAAAAAACTTGTCACATAGTCTCCAAAAAATTGGGAATCTCGCAAGAGAACAGAGAGTGACTTTTGATCACTATATTTACTATTTTGCCATAGGCAAACTTAAACTCTATCAGTTTTCTATCTGTAAAACACTAAAACGTAACTTTTATTATGTATAACACTTAAACTATATAAACTCTATTTAAAAACCTGATTTCTAACCTCATTATTTAACCCTTTTTTCTTCTGAAAGAAAGAATAGCTCCTTTTCTATTATCACGTCTGGTGGAGCCCCACCTATTAACAGGAAAGCCTTATATATACAGCAAATTACTAGCTCCAGTAAGGGATCCCAAGCCTACTACTTGGGCAGTCATCCATAATCTCATGAACACAAAACAAATAAGGCCCCCTTGTTGCACCCCTGCAGCAGGTGACACTTGTAGACAGAGGTGAGAGATCAAAATTTAAAACGTCATATCTGATCTCCGCGACATGTTTCGCCAGCTAACCTGGCTTCATCATGGGTTAGAGGTCCGATCACATGTGGTCTAAGCTCACTTCCTTTTATATCATGTAAGGTACACACCCTATTCAGGTACTCACCAATTAGCCATCAGAGAATCCACATAAAACCCACTCCCTCTTCCGCTCTCCTGCACGCACACTCATATTATGTGCTGCTAAAGCTGCCACCATGCTCCGATAAACCAATAATCCTCAGACAAATTCGCCATCTCCATAACGGGCTTGCGCCCCATCTTACCGTACTGCCCGCGCCAACGCACTGCACCAACAGACACCTCAGCTCTAACTGTGATGGGCTTCCGACTCATTTCTCTCATATTATTGCAATTGCATGGCTCACCTAGAACGGACTAAGCACTATAGGGGTTACATTCCACAGCACACTACCAGCTTTATCAACTCCCATAAGCCCCTTCTCTTCCATGTCTAATATGCATATTCATTGGGAATATAAATTCCATTGTACTGTACACTATTGTCATATTATCTTCCCATACAGCACTTCTCCTATATATTTAATATACGTATTCATTTTAATAAAGCTGCAAGCCTTATTAAATACATGTTCCATTGTACTGTACACTATTGTCTCAGATTATTTCCATAAACCACTTCTCTTTTACATGTAATATTCATATTCATTTTTAATAAAGCTGCAGGTTCTGCCTCCTGCAGTTTCACCTCACACTTTCCCCATTGAAGTTTCTCTCTTACAGGTCACGGCTAGCCACCTAATTCATTACGTCACAATGGGAGCATGCAAAAATATGGGAGCATGCAAAAATATTAGTATCTTCAAACGCTATTGCATCTGCATATTGCTATACTCCATATATTGTATTTAATTTAGCACAAAATCAACGCAGCGAGCAGAAACAATAAATCTATACATAGATGAATATATACATGAATAGGTAGTAATCTACTCCCGGTCTGCGTCTCGCCCCAACAACGCGAGCGCACATACCACACGATTCAGCTGCCAACAGACCCCTCCATGCACAGAAGCAATATACATACATCCCAATTTGTTAAATAGAAACCGTGGCCTCACGTGATCAATACCTATCATCATTACAAGACACAGGGAAAATGAGGGTCAATGTAGAGGCAGAGGGGGGGGGGCAGGAGGGAGATGGGAGGGAGGAAAAAACATATGTGAACCCCGATGCTTCTATAGTCATATATTCAACTGTGCTATATCCACTGACCGTACTTAATCACATATATCATGTTTCTTCAAAAATTATTATATAGGGAATCAGCAAGATTAAATAAATGCTGAAAATGAAAAGCCTTCATTTAGGCCTTTAGGTTTCAATGTATTGAGTCTGTATATCCATCTTGCCTCTTCCTGTAACAAAACTACATCCAGATCGCCCTTTCTTTCCCCTATTTTTTCCCAAAAACAGACCCCAGAATTTAAGAACCTCAATTTCACCTTTTATGAACCTTCCCAATGGGTCTCGCTGGGGGGGAATCACCACTAGCTTTAATAGTAACCAGATGTTTCGAGACCCCACAAAACGAAACTCCTGAAATGGTTTTTCCCCCACTTTGATTTTGGGGGCAAGTAAAACATAACCCCATAAATCACCCCCCCGGGTTTTTGGGCCAATTGAAAAAATTGCCCTTTTTCTCAAATCTTCTTATCAAGGGGATTAAAAAATTTCCTTTAGTTTTTCCATATAAATTTGACAAATGAACGTTCCCAAAAGGGGATATGGAGCCAAACCCCCCGGAAAACGGGAAACCCCAGTTTTTTTTTGCCACCCCCCCTAAAAAATAAACTAAGTAAAATTCATCCCAAAATTTTTTTTTCCCTTCTAAAAGTGACACTGGGGAATTTTAGGAAAATCACCAAAAATCACCAAGCAAACGTTTTAAAACCTTTTTTCTCCACTGTTTTTCCCCGGGGAGGATGCCCTTTCCCTTTTTGAACAAAGAAGTTTTAAACCCCAATTTAAAAAATTTTTCTTGTCTAACCCGGGAAGAAGTGCAGCTCCGTTTTGGGAAATTTAAAATAAAACAAATCCCCGGGTCCAGATGGCAAAAACCCCCCCACGGGGTCCTAAGAGATTTAAATTTGGATTTCATAAAAAAGGGGCCCCAATTCTTAATTTTTCATGGACTGCCCTAATAAGGGGTTATTTTCCCAAAGGTTTTGGGCCCGCATAGCAAATGTGGTCCCAAATATTAAAAAAAGGGGGTCAAAAAGTATCCGGAAACTAAAAGGCCAGTAAGTTAAAACCTCTTTTGTAGGTAAAATTTTTAAAGGGTTTTTTTCTCATAAAACCCTACCCTTTGGAGTACTCACTGAAAAAAAAATTATAACCCCCTTTTTCCAGCAGGGGTTTTTTCAAAAGGGAAATGGGCCCTTTTCAAAATAATCTCATCAGTTTCTATGAGGAACCCAGGGGGCTAGACTGGATGGGGGTGGGGCACGGGAATGTCGAAATATCTAGTTTTTTCTAAAGAATTGAAAGGGTCCACATAAAATTTTGGAAAAATAAAATGAAAATGCTTGGACGGGGGAAAATTTTGGGGTGCAAGGGGGTTTAAGTAACGGGCTCACTGTTTGAAAACAAAGGGGTAGAAAATTAACGGTACATACCAGACTGGTTTCGCTTTTTCAATTTGGGGACCAAAAGGGGTCAGAAATTGGGGGCCCTATCCCCCTTTAAATTTTTTCCCATTTAATAAACTTACACAGGGAATCACAGTAGAATATCAAACTTTGCAACGATACTAAGCTCTGTAAAAGTAATCAAAAACAATAGAGGAAAATTTATTTTTAAAAAAAAAAGGATTTTGGATAAGTTGGAAAGGGGCCTGGCGGGGGAAATGGCAAAGATTTTTTAACACTAAAAAAATGAAAGGGTTTTATGCACATGGGGGAAAGAAATCCATTACATGATTACATTTAAAGGGAAAAAAACACGGGGTTTTAAATGAAAAGGAGAAGGATTTGGGAATCCTGGTGGACAAAAATTTTAATTGTACAGCCAGTTTTCAGGCAGCACAGCCAAAGCAAATGGGATCAGGGGTCTTTTAAAAGGGGGCATAAAAGCACATTTTTGAAACTTTAAATCCCCCAAATTATAAAAAGTCACTGGTTTAGACCACACATGGAAAATTGTTTTACATTTTGGGGTCACCTTTTCCACAGGAAAGACATTGTAGAGCTTAAACAAGTACAAAGGGGGGGCAAAAAAAAAAAAAAAAGGACGGGTTTGGGGAAACTACATTTAACACCAAAAGATTGGCAAGATTGGGGGTTATTTATTTTTGAGAAAAGAAGGCTTCGGGGGACATAAAAAATAGGGTTAAAAAATTTAAAATAAAAGGGGTCAATTTTTAGAGATCTTCCCAAGATTTATTTATACCCGGGAAACAAAAACCGAACAAGGGGGCATCCCCTACCCCTTTGAGGAACGAAAGTTTCTACAAAAACATAAAAAAGGATTTTTACTTAAGAGCATTTAGACAGGGAATTCCCTGCCAGAGGGACGGGCCCAAGGTGAATTAAATAACCAGTTAAAAAAAGGTTTTTGGGATGCTTTTCCTGGAGCGTAATAATATAACAAGTTATGGGGTGACTAATTCAGGAGGGGGGGACCTTGATCCGGGATTTTTCTGATTGCCAGTTTGGAGTCGGAAAGGGAATTTTTCCCTAAAATGAGGACAATTGGTTTCTACCTCATTGGGGTTTTTGCCCCTTTTGGACAACACCTTAGCAAAACCAGCTGAACTAGTTTGGACTTTTTTTCCCTTTTTTTTAGCCTTACAAACAATAAACAAATAAAACCTATAAAACCCTTTCAAGAATACGGACCTCCCCTCAAAATGTCCCAATGTCTTCTAATTTACCCCCATTTAAATTGACTCTATCATAAAAAGGTACCTATACAACGAATTAAAAAATTTTTTTTCTTTCTTCCTTTACTGATTAAAAAATGTCCTCTGTCATTTGGGTCAAAGCCCTTTTTAAACCCCTTTCCCCAAAAAAATTTTTTGGTTAACCCCTTGCCTGAAAACTTTCATTTAACATTATACATTCTCTTTTAAAAGCCTCAAAAAGTAAGCAATTCCTACGACCCCTAAAAAAATTGGCCCCAAGGGAAAATCCCCTTTTTTTTGAGAAGGGGTTTCCAGCTAAAAAAAATTAACAAACGGTTGGTACCCCATATTTTTCCGAAAAACGTTGTCTAAAACCCTGCTTGTTTTCATCCAACAAATTTTCAAGACCCAAAAAAATTTAAAATTTTTTTCCAATAATTTCAAAATAAATTTTTCCCCCCAAATTTTTCTTTGGGAAAAAATTTTTTTTCTACCATCCCCCAAAAAATCAAATATCATCAATAAAGACCCCCCAAAAAAATAAAATCCTATCTGTGAAAAATTCAAAGTGTTCAAAAAAACAAAGCATCCTCCCCCCCAAACCCCTAAAAAAAAATTTTACAAAATTTGGTGAAACAGACTGGTGCCCAGGGCTGCTCCCTTTATCTGATGATAAAAAGTGGCATCAAAAAAAAAAATAGTTATCTTCAAAACAAAATCCAATAACGGGTTAAAAAAAAATTTCATGGGGTTCCGAAAATTGTGTCCCTCTTGTGTTCAAAAAAAAACTTGATTGCTTTAGGCCTGGGATCATGTCTGATGTTACTGTATAGGGCTTCTACTCTAAACTTGCAAGAAGTTACTTTCACCACCCTAATCGAAAATTTCCATCACATTATCCTTTGATCTTTCAGATATAAAGGAAGGGCCAGTGAAAAAGGGGCATCAGTATAACAAACAACATACGGCTGGGTTTTTTGGGTGTTAAACGTTTCCCCTGAGCCCTTTTCGGTCTTCCCCGGGTAGGGGCAAAACCCCCTTTTTAACATTTTTGGGAAAGCATAAAAGGGTAAAAAATAGTGGGAATTCACATTTACATAAAAAAAATTTTTTCTAAATTTCCTAGACCCAAAAACCCTTTTTTTTAATTCCTCGGGATACTCTTTGGGTTTTGGATCTTTTGGAAGCCTCTCATATGTTTCTGAATCACCAAATATTTTCTCAATCATCGCTTTTATAGTCCAAATTTTTTTTTAAAATTTACAATATTACCCCCCTTGGCACGGGGTTTTTATTTCTATTCCCTGTTAGAATTTTTTTAAATTTTGCCCAAAAGCAAATTTTTTTCCTCCCATCTTTAAAATTTTTTGAAGATGGGTTTTCGTTAGTGCAAATTTCTTTATATCTTTTCGTTACTTTTCTTTCCACAAAAGAAACCAATAAATTATATTGGAAATCCCGGGGGGTAAAGCCTAGATTTTTTTTTTTAAATTTTCAAGGGTATATCTAAAATTATTTGGGGGCTCCTTCACCTTCAACCCGAATTTTTTCAAGATCAAAAACCCAATGTTTTTTTTCCTCTAGTTTTTCCCAAAAGGTTTTTTTCAACCATTAATTTTTTTATTTTATGATAATTTTGAAAAGCCAACCTTCTAGCAAAGAATTAATATTTTTTACCCATAAAAAATTTCATTAAATTTAGGGCATGAGAGGGAAAAGTAAGACCAAATGCCAACACCGGGTTTTTTATTTTCCGTTAATCAAAAAGAGGAAAATTGAAAACATTTTAAAATGCTCCATTTCCCTTTTATATTTTTTGATAATTCCCTTTAAATTCGATCCCCCCAAGAGAATCCTTGGTGGTTTTTAAAAAAATTTGGGTGCAATTTTCGTTTTTGAATGCCTCCCCAAGATTTAGTTGGGCATTGTTTTTTCATAACCTGTCCCTTTTCTGCCAAATTTGTGCGTATTTTTGGGAATTTTCCCCTTTGGGAAAACATTGCCTGTGCTCCCACACCAAAGGGCCCCCCCCACCACCCGATGCAGAAGAGGACAATGTATTTGATCCCATTGGGTTTCCCCCTCCTGAATTTGGGACTGAGGGTTCTGTTTTTTGTAAATGTTTTAGTAAAGAATTTTTTTTTGTGTTTTTTTTTTATTTGTCCCCAAACCCCTGTTTTTTCTTGACCCTTCCTCCAACCAGTTTTCTTTCCCTGCGTATAAAATATTAATAGAACCTATGGAGGAAACTTTCTAAAACAAAATCCCCTGAAACTGACAAAACTTTAAAATAGATTAAAGGGTTTTTTAGGGAAAACCACTATTTTTCCAAAAAAAACTTGATTGTTATTCAAAATCTTTCCAAACCCTAATATTTTTTTGTTTTTCCCTTTTTTTAATTTATTCTCCAGAGATTCTATATTTCGTTTGTAGTTTTTGTTATAATTCAGGGAAATCTGGAGGGGGCCCGAAAATTAAATTTAAACCCCTATCTCCTGATTTAGTTGTTCACTTTAAATTTATTGAATGAAATTCTTTCATATTCTACAGGTAAATTTATCAATTTCAGAGAGCATTAGTTAGGGATTTTTTCCCCAAACCCTTTAAAAAAAAATAGGGTTTCCCCTAAAAGTGTATTTGGGCCCCCAAAAGATCCCCTTTAATCCTCTAACCAATTTTTTTTGTTGTATATATGTCCTAGAAGGCACTTCCCCCCGCCGCCCGAAGAAAGAAAAAAAAGGGGAAAAATTTAAATTCGTTTATAGGTAACCCTTTTATGTTAAAAGCCAATGAAATAGGGGCATACTTTTTTTTTGAAAACATTGGCACAAATTTTTGGGGAGCAAATCCCCCGTATTTTCGTTGGGGTTTCCTAAATAACCCCAGTGTCACATAAAAGAAGAGGAAAAAAACTTTTGGGATGAATTTTGGGACATAGTCATTTTGAGGGGGGTGGGGAAAAAAAAAAATGGTTTTCAGTCCCCCGGTGTAGGCCCCATATCCCTTGGCAACTGTTTAAATTTTGGGCCATTCATATGGAAAACTAAAGAATTGTTAATCCCATTGAAAAAGAGAAGATTTGAGATAAACAATTCATCAAATTTCAAAAAAAAAAAGGGGTGAAATTTAAAAGGGGCTAAGTGTACTTGCCCCCAAAAACTATTGGGAGAAACCAAATAAAGGGTTTTTCGTCCCCGGATCTCAAAAAAATCTGAATGGGGCCCATTAAAACAAAAGGGGATACCGGGCCCCAGCGAGAACATTTGGGAAAATACATAATGGTTTAAATAGAGTGCTTAAATTCTGGGGCATTCCCGGTTTTTGAAAAAGCTAGGGGGAAAAAAAAGGGCCCCAACTGGAAAGAGTTTTTTTTACAGGAAGAGGGAAGATGGGGTAAAACAGACACAAAACAAATTTAAAAACCCAAAGGCTAAATGAAAGGGTTTTCCCTTTTTAGCATTTATTTAATCTTGCTGATTCCCCCATATAAATTTTTTGAAGGAAAAAAATGAAAATGTGATTTAAAATACGGTCAGTGGATATAGGGACAGTTTGAATATATGACTTTTAGAAGCATCGGGGTTTACATAAGTTTTTTCCTCCCTCCGCCCCCCCCCCCCCTGCCCTTTCTTTTTTCCCTCATTTTCCCTTTTCTTTTAAGGGTGATATATTTATCACTTTAGGCCACCCGGGTTTTTAATTTTAAAAAATTGGGGATGTAAAATTTTATTGCTTCTGTGCATGGAGGGGTCTGTTTGGGAGCTGAACGTGTGGGGATGTGCCTTTGCGTTTTTGCGTGGCGAGATGCAGCCCGGGCGGTTTATTTCCCACCTGTTCAAAGCATATTCATCTATGAAAAAGATTTTATTTTTTTTCTCCGCTGCCTTTTATTTTGTGCTAAAATTTAAATACAAAATATGGGGGTAAAGGGTATGGGGAGATGCAATAGCTTTTTAAAAATACTAATATTTTTTTCATGCTCCCATATTTTGCAATCTCCCATTGTGACGTAATGAAAATTTGGTGGCCCAGCCGTGACCCGTAAAGAGAAACTTCAATGGGGGAAAGGGGTGGGGGTTAAACCGGGAGGGGGGGGCGGGACAACCCTAGAGCCTGCAGTTTATTTAAAAGAAATGAATATTAACATTTTAAAAAGATAAGTGGTTTATGGAAAAAGTCTGAACCAAAAGGTACATACAATGAACTGTAAATTTTAAAAATGCTTGGGAAACTTTTTAAAAAAAATAAATTTTAATTAATATATAGGAAAGTTTTTTTAAGGGAAGATAATATTACAAAAGTGTACAGTACAATGGAATTTATAATTCCCCAAAGAAAAATGGGGATATTATACATGGAAGAGCAGGGGCTTATGGGAAATTGAAAAAAGCTGGTATGTGCGGGAATTAACACCAATTCGCTTAGTCCCCTTTTTAAGGGGACCACACAGTTGCAATAATATGGAAAAAATGAGAAAGAAGCCCAAACACAGTTAGGGCTTTAGGTTTCTGTTTGGGGCAAAATTTCGGGGGCGGGCAGTCGGAAAAAAGGGCGCAAAAAAACCCCCTTATGGAGATTTAAATTTGTCGAGGAAATTTTTGGTTTAAAGGGCCAAAGGGGGCAGCTTTATCAGCACATAAAATGATGGTGCATGCAGGAGAGCGGGAAAAGGGAGTTGGGTTTTTATGTGGATTCTCTGATGGCTAAATTTGGGAGCACCGAATAGGGTGTGTTTCCAAACATGATAAAAAAAGAAGTTGAGCTTAGACCACATTTTAAACGAAAACCCCTAACCCATGATGGGAAACCGGTTAAACTGGCAAACATGTCCCCGGGGAAAGTCAGATATTTCTTTTTAAATTGTGATTTTTTCACCCAGTCCCAAAAAATGTCACCTGGGCAGGGGGTCACAAGGGGGGGCCCATTTGTTTGTGTTTCCCTGAGAATTTTGGATGACTGCCCAAGTATAGGCTTTGGGGCCCTTACTTAGCTAGTAATTTGCTGTATATATAAGGTTTCCTGTTAATGGTGGAGCTCCACCAGACCCTTTAAAAATAGAAAAAAAGGGGCTATTTCCTCTTTCAGAACCAAAATTTAACGCGCTTTAAAAATTTTGATGACACGTGGCTTGGGCCCGGGCAGGGACGGGTTTTCTGGCAAAGAAATGCCTGCTCGGCATCTTGGTATTGGGGGCAGGCAAGGGCCATGACGTGGCGGAACCCATCTGTGTCCACCAGACGGAAAGGCAACATTTCCAAGGCCAAAAGCCTGGCAATGCCGACATTCAGGCTTTTGGCTTGGGATGGTTTGGGTTGAAGTGTTTCTTCTGCTCCCAAACCTGGTAGACAGAAGGCTGGCTGCTAGACTGGCCACTGTACGGCGTGCAGGTCATCAATGGTGGAAGGAGAAGGGGTAGGATGTCTTTGGTGGTGCTGGTGGTACTCGGGCGACGGTGGAGGCTGAAGCGGAGGCTGATCCGTGATAATGACTCTGAGAGACTGTGGCAGCTGAGGAACGCGTGGTGGTGGCGGAGGAGGAGGCGGAGACAGAGGGTGTGACCGTGGTTGGAGGCCCGGCGTCCGTCTGGCCTTTTTTTGGCCAAGTGTTCCCTCAATTTCAACTCATGCATTCGCTGCATGTGACTAGACATGTTGGTGGTGGTTAACCACTTAAGGTTCTTGCCTCTACTTATGCGTTTACGGCAAAGGCGGCATATGACATCGCTGGGTGAATCAGAGGCTTGCTCAAAGAAGGCCCAGGCTTGAAAGGTCCTGGACCTTTTTGACGGCGATAAGCGAGGAGCGGGGTTTGCGCTGACCGTGGCTGGCGGAATCATATAAGCGGACTTCTGCGACCGCCCTCTCCCTTTTTGTGGCGGGACCCGTATTGACACTACCCCATCGTCTTCCTCCTCGTCCACTGATGAAGCGCTCGCAAGCAAATTCTGCGGAAAAGACCATGATGGATCTGCAATGTCGTCATCATCATCATCAACACAGGTGACTTGGTCGTCCTGACTTTCTGCATCCAGAAGCTGCGAGCTACAAGCAAGAGGGCCTGCAAGGCGTTGCCGACCGCCCGGGATTTTTGCCAATTGAATGGCTTCCTTCTCCTCCTCTGATGGCATCAGTAACTGGGCGTCAGAGCAAACTAAATCATCCTCTTGATCTTTTAACATGCCTTCTGACCCCAACCGCATTTTGTCATCAAAGAGGTCTTCAGACAATGGATTATCCACAGTGGTGGGTACACGAGTTGAAATTTGGGCTGCTTCATGTTGGACGGATGCTGATGATGCTGATGACGACATTTGGGGCCGTGACTGGGAGGACGAGGAGGTAAGACTGCTGGATGAAGGTTGCATTAACTACTGAAGGACAGATTGGCGACGCTGTTCGTTAATGAGATTCACAGGGCCCTAACCCAGCGATGACAGGCCTGACGGTCCTGCAACTGACGATCCGCTGGCATGCGTGTTGTCGCCAGCACTGGAAGGAGCACCTTCTCTCATACCTCTACCTCCATGTGCGACCCCCCCTCTTTGCTCACTTACCACCTGCATTTCGCTCCATGTTCAGAAAGATAAAAATTCG
Source organism: Phyllomedusa bahiana (assembly GCA_025379985.1). NCBI lineage: Eukaryota > Metazoa > Chordata > Amphibia > Anura > Hylidae > Phyllomedusa > Phyllomedusa bahiana. Next base: position 35,984 of record JAODAL010026402.1, on the reverse strand, counting down.
AGAAGGTATGGAATAGTTTTGGAAAGTCTCTTATTAAAAGACGGCAAATCACAGCTATTCTCAAATCCCTCTTATCAAAACAAAATTGCTGGATTCAAATTTAACTGCAAGGTGTCTCTATCAACAAATCTGGACTGGGCAAAAGTGCAAAAAACATGTATCTGTTATGTTTTTCGTATAATAACGGTATTTTTTGCACCTTTCAATTCACCTGTGGTGACTATAAAATTGCTGTTTTAAGATTTACGTGCAAGCTGCGTCAATGAACAAAGCTGTAGTGCACCAAAGTCAAAAAACACGTATCTGTTATTTTGTATATAACGTTTCGCCCTCACCCGGTGAAAAACAATAAAAAAACCCCAACAAAAACCGGCTCACGTATTTTTGCACCTTTTAATTCACCTGTGGTGACTATATCTTTGCTGTTTTCTGATTTACGTGCAAGCTGCATCAATGAACAAAGCTGTAGTGCGCCAAAGTCAAAAAACACGTATCTGAAATGTATTCGGATAATAAAATGTATTTTTGCACCTTTCAATTCACCTGTGGTGACTATAAAATTGCTGTTTTAAGATTTACGTGCAAGCTGCGTCAATGAACAAAGCTGTAGTGCGCCAAAATAAAAAAACACGTATCTGAAATTTATTCGGATTATAAAATGTATTTTTTTCATCTTTCAATTCACCTGTGGTGACTATAAAATTGCTGTTTTCAGATTTACGTGCAAGCTGCGTCAATGAACAAAGCTGTAGTGCGCCAAAGTCAAAAAACATGTATCTGTTATGTTTTCGTATAATACACTGTATTTTTTGCACCTTTCAATTCACCTGTGGTGACTATAAAATTGCTGTTTTCAGATTTAAGTGCAAGGTGGATATATGAACAAAGGTGGAATGGGTAAAATTGAAAATGAACACCTATCTGAAATGTATACTGATAATAAAAGTGGAGTTTTGCACCTAACACAGAGACCTGCAGTTACTAGAAATGATGTGTATCCTAATATAAGTTCAGGCTGCCCAATATCCAGGAAATATTTCAATAGCAAACTGTTAATAATAAAGATATTGCAGTGCAATGTCTACACTAAGTCTTGGTGAACTTTATCCAGTGTTCTTTATAGAGCTTGTCTGTGTTCGCCCGCGGGGCCCCCAACCCCGCTACGCCCGTGACTTTACAGCAGTAGATGCTCCTTTAAAATTCTCTACCTAACTACATAAAATCTTCCAATCTCTAATATAACTAAATTGTAAGGATCACAGCTAATAGTAGAGGTTTCTCTGTGCAGAAATAGAATAATTTCTCTGAGCTGTTTGGCCACAGGCAGAGCGCAGGTCCTACTCCTATGAGACACTGAGAGACACTGTTCTATGTAAAACGAGGTCATGTGATTTTTCCAGCCAATCGCAACCATACACTTCCCAGTCATGACGTCGCACACACATCTCACCCTGCTCTATTCTGTAATCTGATTTGCTGGCCGGCAAAATTACAGGAAGCGCCGAAAATGGCGCGATCTTAATAGATGATGCACAGATTTTAGCCTTAATTATCGCATGATCTAAAAATTTCGATCACCATAAAAAGCTTGCCGATTTCAACTTTGTCGATAATAATCGCTCAACACTAGTCTTTTAGAGTCTCCTCACAGCAAAACCAGCAAAATGAACTGTTGGGAAAAGAGAATAAAAATTGCAGTAAGAAATGATCATTTTAAAAAAAAGTTTTCAAGAGGACCATTTCTGTTTGAAGAGGAATGTGAAGTAGACCGGCAACTAATCGGTGACCTCGGCAATTTGGGCCACAACATCATCAGAGATCCATGCCTGATTCATCTTGATGAAAGTCAAACGATCCACATTATCTGTGGAAAGCCGGATGCGTTTGTCTGTAATGACTCCTCCAGCTGTGCTGAAGGTCCGCTCAGATATGACGCTGGCTGCTGGGCAGGACAACACCTCTATGGCGTGGCGAGCGAGCTCGGGCCATTCGTCCATTTTGGATACCCAGAAGTCTATTGGGTCCGGAACACATACAAAAACATTGCTGTTGAGACGCAGATAGTCGTGCACCATGATCTTAAGCTGGTCTCTGTTGGATGTGTGCCCTGCTTTGCATGCGTTGGGGGAGGTGGTAAATAAAGATTGCCAGAGGTCACCCATTAGGCTTCTTCCCTTGCCTGCTGCTGCTGCTGCTGCTAAAGGGTACTTGGCACTCAACTGCTGTCACGTCGCTGATGTTTTTCCACCGTGACATTTGAAGAACGTGAAGCAGACGCAACAGATGTCTCCAGTTGATCAATCAGCAAGGTCTCCATTTCCTGCATTTTACTCTCTATTTGGGTGGTGGGAAAGGGAAAATGCTGAGTTTTGTTTTGTACTGGGGATCCAGGAGGGTGCCACCCAGTAAATGTTGTTCATTTTGATGGCCTTAATGCGAGGATCATGTTGGAGGAAATGGAGCATCAAGCACTCATGTAAAAGATGGAGCCTTGATTTCCCAAGCCTCTGGGTCGAGGGGGACTAGCAAACTGATCTTCCCCATCTTTCTCCTCCGCCTCAAATTCGCGCCAACTTCATCCCAAAGCAGGGACGTCGGTAACATGGGTGTCTAGGAATCCTCCCCCGTTCCTCGGCACAGCTTCAACACAGGCCCTGATTCCCTGAGAGATCCCCCTGAGAGTGATGCTCCCCTTGCACTACCCCTGGCCCCCAAACCACTGCCTAATGAGCCCGATAAAATTTGTGAAATTGGGCCCCTTGTGGATTTGACGGGGGAAAAAGGCCCCGGTCCGCATCTGTGTGTCCTCCTCCGTCCTGGCGGGACCTGTTTTTCAAGTTCCAACGTATTCCGAATAAATCACCACAATGTATGCTGATAAGGGCATTCTGCATCCCTTTTTGGGGGTTTCCCTTAAAAATGGCAAGGTGGTGCAGAGCTCTTTCACCTCCCTTTCCACTCTCGGTGGTCAACACCCCGGGGTCCGCAGGCTTGCGGCCCATGTGTCACTTCTATGCGTAATAGCATTGGCGCTGCCCAATCGGGGAGCATGTGGAGGGTGGAATTCCAGGTTTTGCCACGTCAACAATGAGAGGTGAGGGGACCGAGTTTAAATGCCCCCAAACCCCAGGCGGACGAAGCGGGGTGCGAAGGGGGAAGTGCGAACTTAGACTTCGACCTTCCTCAGCAGGCAGTCCAGACCCGGGGTAGCTCTTTAGAAATTTTGGGTTGACAAGGCTCATGCATGTGCCAGGAAAGGGATGGCCCCAAACCCTACGATCTTGGGGCCCCCAGAAATTTCCCCCTTTTTATCGCACAACCTTTCCCTGGCACAAGGTTCTTGGCACCCACCCAGCGCTCGGTCTCTTTACGGAGAGCCGTCCACAGCCCCTGACCTGGTGGGACGGTCTCAGACAGTTTAATTTCAACACGGCCGGGTTTTCTGGGCCCCGTGATCCACCAGAGGACCTTGGGGGAAAGAGCCCTGCACCATCCCCCCTTTTGAAGAGCGGCGCCGACCCTGAGAGCCCCCCGCACCCCAGAGACCCCCACCCAGCTCACCCAGGAGCTGTCACAGAGATATGCGGCCTTGGCCGGCTTACAAGCCCATGTGTCGGTGGTGAGATGGACTTTTCCGGACACAGATGCAGACAAGCGCTTGAAATTTTAGAGCACGTGGGGCCAGGCGGGGGGCTTTTTGGCAAAGAAATCCCTGCTGGGCTTGGTATTGGGGGCAGGGAAAGGGGCCCGAGTGGCGGAACCCATCGTGTCTCCCAGCAAAAAGGCAAACTTTTCCCCAAGGGCCAAAGCCTGAAATGCCAACTTTCAGGTTTTTGGCTTTGGTGGGTTTGGGGTTTAAAGTGTTTTTTCTGCCCCAAAACCTGGAAACAGAAGGGTGGTGCTGATGGCCGCTGTACGGCGTGCAGGTCTAAAAATGGCGGAAGGAGAAGGGTAGGAGGGTCTTGGTGCTGCTGGGGGTACTCGGGCGATGGTGGAGGCGAGGGGAAGTGATCCCTGATCATGACTCTGAGAGAATGGGCAGTGGGGAAAACGTTTGGTGGTGGTGGAGGAGGAGGGGGCGGAGACAGAGGGGGGTGCGTGGTGGGGGCCCCGGCGCGGTTGGCCCTTTTTGGGCCAAGGTTGCCCCCATTTCAACTCATGTTCGCGCATGTGATGGGACATTTTTGGTGGTTTTCCCCACTTAAGGTTTTTGCTCTACTTATGCGTTTACGGCAAGGCGGCATATGACATCGCTGGGTAAATCGGGCTTGCTCAAAAAGGGCCCCGGGCTTAGGGGGTCCTGGCCCTTTTTGACGGCGAAAAGGAGGAGGGGGGTTTGCGCTGACCGTTGGGGGAATATTTCACGGACTTCTGCGACCGCCCTCTCCCTTTTTGAGGCGGGACCCTACTGACCACTAACCCCCGGGCTTCCCCCTCGTCAGTGATGAAGCGCTCGCAAGCAAATTCTTGCGAAAAGCCACGTTGGGGTCCCAATTCGTATCTCTATCAACAAGGTGACTTCGTGTCCCGACATTCTGCATCCAGGGCTGCAGGTACAAGCAAAGGGACTGCAAGGGGTTGCCGACCGCCCGGGATTTTTTGCTGATTGGACCGGCTTCCTTATCCTCCTCTGATGGTATCGTAACTGGGCCCCAGAGCGAGAAAATCCCTCTTTGGCCTCTTGATCTTTAACACCTTCTACCCCCAAAAGCATTTTTTATAACGAAGTTTTAGAAAATGGATTATCCACAGTGGTGGGTAACGGTTGACATTTTGGGGGGGTTCATGTTGGGGCGGATGCTGATGATGCTGTGACGACATTTGTGGGGACTGGGGGAGAGGAGGTAAGACTGCTGATGAGGGTTCATTAACCACTGAAGGGCAGATGGCGACGCTGTTCGTTCTGAGATTCACAGGGCCTGACCAGCGATGACAGGCCCGACGGTCCTCAAATGATATCCCCTGGCATGGTGTTGTCGCCACATGAAAGGGGCACCTTCTCTCATACCTCTACCTCCTGTCCTACCCCCCTCTTTTTTTTCGTTAAAACCGAATTTCGCTCCAGTTCAAAAATAAAATTTTAGAAAAGGATGGAGGTTGTGGAAAGTCTTTATTAAAAGACGGCAAATCACAGGGTATTTTAAACCCCCAAAACAAAAAAAAAACGCTGGTTCAAATTTAACTGCAAAGTAGATCTTTGAATTTGTGCAGTCAAAAAAGCTTGACTACCAAAAATGAAAAAAACACCTGTCTGAAAAGTATACGGTATTAAAAGGGATTTTGGCACCTTTCAACACCCTTTGGGGACTACAAAATTTCTGTATTCAATTTTAAATGCAAGGTGCCTCAAAGAACAAATGTGTCGCCAAAGTGAAAAAACACGTTTTCTGTAATGATTCACTAATAAAAGGTATTTTTTGGCACCTACAATTTATTGGGACTACAAAAATTTTTTATTCCATTTAACGCAAGTAGATCATCAACAAAGTGGCCTGCGCCAAAATGAAAAAAACAGTATCGAAAAGTATTCGGAAATAAAAAGGGATTTTTGGACCCTTTCAAATTTTTTCCCTTTGGGGGACTACAAATTGCTATATTCCATTTAAATGCAAAGGGGCCCCAATGAAAAAATGTTGTGCGCAAAAATGAAAAAAAAACTTATCTTAAAATATTCAGATAAAAAAAGGTATTTTTTTATAAATTCACGGGTAAAAAAATTGGGAATTCAAATTTAATGCAAGGTGGTTTTATAAAAAAACGGGGGGAAAAGGGGAAAAATTTTAATTTTGGGATAAAAAAAGGTTTTTTTTGGCACCTATCAATTCCCCTGTGGAATACAAATTGTGGATTCAAATTTAACTGAAGGTGGTCACCCAAAAAAACGGTGGGAAAGTGAAAAAAACCGTACTGAATGATTGTATAATAAAAGGTATTTTTTGGGACCTATCAATTACCTTGGTAACTAAAAATTGCATTTTCAATTAATGCAAGGTCCTCTAAAAAAGCGGGTTCCCCCCAAAGAAAAAAACCCCGTATCTAAAATTGTATTCGGATAATAAAGGTTTTTTTGGCCCTATAATTACGGGTACTAAAAATGCGGGTTTCCAAATTAATGAAAGGGTGCTTAAACAAACTGGGCAAAATGCAAAAACACGTATTGAAATGTATTCGGATAAAAAAGATTTTTGGGGCCCCTATCAATCACCTGTTGGTAACTAAAAATTGCGATTCAAATTTAATGAAAGGGGGCCATAACAAGCTGGGCAAAAGTCAAAAAACCGTACAAAAAAGTATTGGAAATAAAGTATTTTTTTGGCCCCTATAATTCACCTGGGTACAAAAAAATTTGCGATTAAATTTTAATGCAAGGTCTCAAATAAAAAACTGAGGGAAAAAAAAAAAATATCGGAATTAATTAAAAGGTTTTTTTTTGGCACTATCATTCCCCTTGGGGGTAATACAAATTCTGATTCAAATTTAACTGAAAAGGTCTATAAAACAAACGGCTGGCCAAAGGAAAAAAACTATCAAAATGTATTCGGAAAAAAAAAAGGTATTTTTTGGCCCTATCAATTTCACCTGTGGTGTCTAAAAAATTGCAGTTTTCATCATATAAGTGCAAGGTGCCTCAGATGAACTAAAGTGTAGTGCGCATGTCAAAAAACACGTTCTGAAATTATTGGGTATATACAAGGTATTTTTTTGGCACTGTCAACTGGCTCGACTTGCGGATTCTAATTTAAGTACAAGGTGGAATATGATATCAACAAAGGTGGATGGTCAAAATTGAAAATAGAAACCTATCTGAAATGTATATGATAAATAAAAAGTGGAGTTTTGCACCTAACCAAAGAGACTGACAGTTACTGTAGAAAAAGATGTGATATCTATAAGTTCAGGCTGCCAATATCAAGATATTATTTCAATAGAAAACTAGTAATAATAAAAGCCTACTGCGAATGTCTACACTAAGTCCTTGGTGAAGACTTTCATCAGTATTTCTTATAGAGCTTGTCTATTCCGTTATAATACAAGATATTTTTGCACCATTCCAATTCACTGTGGTTGAATATAAATTGCTGTTTCAAAATTTAAGTGCAAGGTTGGTTATATTCAACAAAGTGGAATGGTCAAAATGAATATGAAAACCTATCCGAAATGTGTGTACTGATCAATAAAAGTGGAGTTTGGCAACCATCCCCCCCCCAACAAAGAGGCCATGCAGTTACTAGAAAAGAAAGTGTCAATCCTATAAGTTCAGGCACTGGCCAATATCAGAAAATTTATTTCAATTAGAAAATCAGTTATAATAATAGTTATTGCAAATGTATACGACTAAGTCTTTGGTGAACTTTATCCAGTATTATTTATAGTGCTTGTCTGTGTTCGCCCAAGGGGGACCCCCTCCCTTGTAAATTCTCCTACCTAACATATATATAATCTCTCAATCTTAATCTAAATAAATTGTAAGGATCACCAGTAATATGTAGAGGTTTCTCTGTGAGAAAATATAATATTTCGCTGAGTGTTTGGACACATAGCAGAGCGCACGTCCTTCTCTGCTCTGAGACGCTGAGAGACACTGAGGCTGAACAGGAAACGCTAGATGTTCTATGTAAATGAGGGTCATGTTATTGTTTTCAAGCCAATCGCAACATTAACACATCCCGTATGAGTCGCACACACATCTCATCCTGCTTTTCTGTATTGATTTTCTGCCGCCAAAAATTACAGGAAGCGCCGTAAAAGGCGCCGCGATCTTAATAGTTGATGCACAGATTTTACCTAAATATATCGCATGATCTAAAATTCTCGATCACTCATAAAAAACTGTGTGTCGATTTCAATTTGTACAGATAATTAAATGACTCACATGGCTCATGATCCTATTAGACCTTGGCTGGCTGCTGCTGACATGGCTGCTACAGTTAAGGTTTAATGTCAACCAGGATTCCAAAGTCCTTCTCCATTTCATTTTACCCCAGTGTTTTTTCGCATTTAACATGTTAACTCTTGTAATGGATTTTTCCTCCCATGTGCATACTTGCATTATCAGTGGTTTAACCTTCCATCGCCACTTCTCTGCCAAGCGACTCCAACCTTATTACCAGATCCATTTGTAATAAACACATTTTCTTCTATTGTGTGGATTCCTTTACAGTGCTTAGTATCATCTGACATAAGAACGATATTCTACTGCTGTCAAATCCCTGATGTAAGGTTCTATTTATGAAAATATGAAGAGGATAGGGCCCAATATGACCCGTGGTACCACACTAGTAACTGGGATCCAGTCTGAGTATCGTACCGCTTAGATCTACCACCCTTTGTTTTCTTTCACTGAGCAAGTTGCTTTTTACCACTTGCTAACATTTTCCCCAGTCCATGCAATTCTATTTTACTTACCAACCTTGTATGTGAGAACAGGTATCAAAATGCTTTAGAAAAATCCATAGATATGACATCAGTGCCTCACGCCGATCTCAGTCCTGGAACTACTTCCTATAGAAAGCTGATGAGATCTGAGGATTAGTCATGCAGGACGAATCATTTTTACTTCATAAAACCATGCCTGGAAACGGCGTTATACAAGTATTTTCAGTGGAGATAATCAGGATAGATTCTCTAGAAAACCTTCAAGCATTTTACTCACCAACAGAGGTTTACGCATTACGGCCTCTAGTTTCCAGGTCACTTTTGGCACCTTTTTGAATAATTGGACCACCATTGCTGTGCAACCCAATCCCTTTGGGCGATTACCCCGTTATTATACAGTCATTAAATATTAAAAAAACTAGGGGCCTATCTAATCACATTACTTAATCCCTTAGGACACGTGGGTGATATTAACGTCAGGGCCTGGGGGTTGTCTATCTTTAATCTTCCTAAGGCAGAGTGCACTTTTCAGGGGTTAGACAAGAAACATTTAGGTTGGGAATTTACCTCCTATTTTGTCATCAACAGGAAGGTCATCTTCTATCAGTAAATTACAGTGAAGAAGAACTTATAATAGGTCTTGACTTTTTTCTCAACGACCCTCTATAGTTCTCCCTCAGTACTTTTTAAAGGGCCAAAATTTTCGTTTTTATCTTTTTACGTATTCATATAGTTATAAAATATTTTGGGGTTAGTTTTACTTTCTATAGCAATACGTCCTTTCTGGCTCCAGCTTTGCTGCTCTTTATATTATTTTACACACTTTATTTTCTTTCCTATAGCTTCTCTTAGGCCGTCTTCACTGCCCTCTGTTTTTGTAGCTGAAACGCTTTCTTTTGTTTTTTTATCGCATCTTTACATCTCTGTAGTCCAATTGGGTTTTCCTGTTTCTACATTATTTTTTTAACCAATTAAATGGTATGTACCTCTTCACAAGACGGAAGCCTAAGATGTTTTTAAAGATTCTCCTCATTTTATTTGTTGTTATGCTATTTTATAAACACCTCTGTCCCAGTCAATACAGTTTAGTGCCTCTCTCTTGAAGGTAAAATTTAGCCGTTCTCAAATTCAGAGTTTTTGTCGGCTCCCATGACAAAAAAGCTCTATTGAAGGAATAAAAGGAAGTTTATTATATTATGGTCACTAATTTTGTTTTTTTCCCTAGGTGCCCCTCTCTAACCTGAGCCATTTGTTACTCTGTCAGGTTCAATTAGTCAATATTAAGTCTAGAAGGGCCTTTCCGTCTAGTCGGTTCTGCACCATTTCGAAAAAGTAATTATCTTCTAGATTATAGACAAAAACTGTTTTCTTTTGTGTGAGCTACAGGTTTCAGTTCCCAATTTATGGTCCCGGGTAGTTAAAGTCACCAGAATAACGCAACCTCATTCCTGATTAGTATTGCTTTCATCTATTTGCCTGAGGAGCATATCTTAATATGGGTTCTGTTATATTTGGGGCCATAGAAGATCCTATTAGAAATTATATTACTGTTACTTACACCCTGTATATTTACACATAATGAATTTTCCACTTGTTCAGCTACCTGTACTATTCATCCCGCAGTGTTGCTTCAGACAGGATTTTTCATATGAGCCAGTCACCATCCCCTTACAGGTTGTCTTACGGTCACTTCTAAAAGACTTAACCCTGCAAGTTAACTGCCCAGTTGTAGCTCATGTCCAGCTTGTATCAGTTATCCCCACAATATAGTAATATTTTTTCTTTCTGCAATTAATAATTCTAGTTCATGTACTTTGTTGGTGAGGTCCTGGCATTGGTTTAGCATGACAGTTTTAGCGATTTTCCATGTTGGTCTATTCCTTTCTCCCTATTCTTTTTTAATATTGCTACACCCCTCCTCCACTCCACAACATGATTTTTTTTACTAATTCCCAGCTCTCTACTATTCACATCTTGCACAGCTATATGTGTAGTTTCCTACCCCAGTCCCCTACGTGTAAAATATTACCTCAACTTCCGAGGCATTATTGTCCCCAAATACCGCCTGCACCCTCCCATTTAGGTGCAGCAGTCCCTGAAGCATAGAGTCTGTAGCCAATACAGATATCATCCCAGTTCTCAAAAACACCAATCCCACTTTCCGTACACCAACATTTTTGAGCCACGTTATTCACTTCTAAATCTCCTCTGCTCGCTCTGGTGTGGACGTGGACAAGTAATATTTCTGAAATTATTACCTTGGAGGTCCTTGCCTTGAGCCTTTTTACCTAAGTCCCCTGAAATCATTTTTAAGGGACCTCACCTACCTCGTAATTTATCATTGGTGCCAATGTGGATCATGACAGCTGTATCTCTCACCAGCCCCACCAGCAATTCTGTCAGCCCAATGTCCGCGCATATGGTCGAAACCCCGGGCCCAGGTAATCAACATATGTTCATCGATCCCGGTCTTTGTGGCAGATTGCCCTGTCTGTGCCCTGTATTATTCTTGGAAGCCCCAACTACTAGCACCTTCTAGTCTGACTGCACTCTATTCCAATCTTACTGGAGCAGCAGGGGTTTAGTGTCTTGCAGCAGCAATGCTATTTCTGAGCTGACATCCCTACTCATTGCCATCTTGCCATAATTTGTTGGCGGTGTGCCAGTTCAGGAACTAAGCCCTCCCTCAGAACACTCTTCACCATCACCATCTTATAATATGTTTACCCAGCTAGCTGCCTTATGTTCCTGCTCTACCATGCTACACATCCTCCCCAGCATCATATACCTGATGTGGATTGCTTCAGGGCAGCTAAGTCGTTCCAGTGGCAATGGATCTCAGGTTGCCACTTGCCTCATTTAGATCCAGGAAACGGCTTCTAAATGTGCAGTGTGCACACATTCTTTGCACAGAGTATGGACCCTCGAACGTTGTCAAGATGGGTACATTGCACAGGTTGTGCCTGGACAGCATTTGTCAAAATGTACTCCTGGGGATGTACCAAAAAAAAAAAATACAGATACACAATATGAAAAATCTGCTTAATACTGCCCTTCTAAAAGCCCCAAATTCTAAAGTCCCCAATATTAAGTCCACACTTACGAGCAAAACGAACTTGGAGACAAAACAGAAACACTCGCACACTCAGAATACTCGCTTAGACTACTTAGCTTTTAACCCTTTGATCCAAAGCAGTTCAGTAGCAACTCTCCTTTGTTATTTATGATATCACAAATTTGACCATCTAAAGATGAACGGCCAACCTTCAATGACCAAGTTTCATGGGTCTCTGCCAAGCCATGTACAAAATACTTTCCATGCCGAAATTCTAAAAAACTTATTTTGGTAACCAATCCACAATCTTTTTAGGTTTCCAATTAACATCTAACTAGAACAGCTAAACTGCTGCATTCAATTTAGTCTGGTATCAGATGGATGTGCATTACTTCCATAAAAAGGCAACTAAAAATGATAAGATATTGTATTTCATATATCTTTGCTACTTACCTGAAATTTTGAAATTATAAATTATAAATAATAATCCATCATTCCCCATCAAGATAGAGTAGCCATATATACATATGTCTATATATGTATCATATGTTTTTATTTGACAAAACTGAAGATATGACACTTTTATACAATGTAAAGTAGATGGTCTACAGCTTGCATAACAGTATAAATTACATGTGCCCTCAAAATAACTCAACACACAGCCATCAATGTCTTAACCTCTGGCATAAAAGTGAGACGGACAAATTGTGCCCAAAGTATCATTATTTTGTATAGCCACCATTATTTTCCAGCACTGCCTTAACTCTCTTAGGCATGGAGTTCCCTAGCGCTTCACAGGATACAGCTACTGGAATCTTCTTCCACTCCTCCATGACATCACGGATGCCCCATGGATTCTGTTTGAGGATGCCCCACAGATGCTCAATAGGGTTTAGGTCAAGAGACATGCCTTGCCAGTACAGCATCTATACCCTAATTTTCTTTAGCAAGGCAGTGGTCATCTTGCAGGTGTGTTTGAGGTTGTTATCATGTTGGAATACTGCCCTCCAGCTCCCCACAGCTGGCAGCACTCCCACCACTATGCTTGACTGTAGGCAAGAAACACTTGTCTGTATATTGGATTTCCATAGTTCAACAACCCAAGTGACTGCGCTGAACCTCTTATTTAGTTATCAGAATTTTATTTCTTTAGAAGAAAACCGTGTTTTGTATGCTAAAAGCACACTTTGTCAGTTTCATATCATGAATGAGAGACAACCTAGAATATATGTACAAAGTAACAACTGCCCAGTCTGCACCTGGTAACAATTGGCTGATCTGCACCTGGCTACAGTGTTTGCACATGTCAATCAACACATGTATTCCAAATAGTGTGAAAACAATTGCTTTCCATATGGAAACATTGGGCCATATGTATGAAAACTGTCTAGGTCTAAAATTCACTTTGTTGCCCACAGCAACCAATCAGAGCGCCCCTCTCATTTTTCCAGAGCACTATATGAAATAAAAGGGGCGCTCTGATTGGTTGCTGTGGGCAACAAGGTGAGGTTTAGACCTCGGCAGTTTTCATACATGTGGCCCATAGTTTTAAAATCATTCAAAACAATTACTCATAACATTGTTTGTATACAAAGTACTAGTATATACTTACCGTGAAGCTTCGACTCTATACCAAGAGTCATCATTAATATTTAGGTCAGGATATTCAACTCGTCCAACTCCTGATCCGACATCCCATAAGAAGTTTACTTTTCCTTTTCTCATTTCAATTGCTAGGAAGTCAGTCTAAAAACAGTGACAGCAAAAAACATTAATTCAGTCAGCGCTCATGAATATGTAGGGCTAAGATAGTATTGATTTTTAGATATATTTGTGAATAAGCAGACACTTTTTCATATTTTTTGATATACAATACAGTATTTTAGTTTAATTTATGTTTTAAATAATTCTGAAATATTAATCATATAATCTCAATGGTACATTGGTATTCAAAGAGATCTTTAGAGTGCTTTATCAATGCCACCAATGAAGAATTTGTTATTTTTTGTAACTTAAACCATTCACTAGAAAGTAAGAACATTTATACAAGAATGAAATCATTATTCTTGTATACAGAGAGCTGAAGGGACAGTGTGAGCACATGCTCAAACTTTGAGAAAACTGATCATTTATATTAAGATGGTTTTAGCAAATGCATTTAAAAAAAACTATTAGAACAATAATAAAACTATAACATGCATTGGCATGAAAATAGTTTGAAAAAAAAACCTTCTGTATTGTCTATAGCATCTTTCTTTTCTTCAAATTAGGCTGAAATAATTAATTTGATTGGTTGCTGTGGCCAAAAATGTTGTTGTGTATGTACATTGGGAATTCTATTTCAGAACTTGTTGTCATCTGGAATCCAAAGGAGATGTCCATGCCTTTTCAGAGAGGGCAGACTATATATTATTACTGTATATTATTATTAGTATTATTATTATTATTATTATTGTTATTGTTGTTATTATTATTATTATTATTATTATTATTATTATCATCTTCCAGAACATTGCCTTGGCATACAGTGTCAGACTAAAATGACTGATGCCCACCAGTGGAAATCGTTCTGAGGGCCCGACCTTTATCTATATGGGACCTGTGTCTATGACCACTTCTATGAACTTCTTGAAAATAAAATTTAAAGTCATCTTTGTGCATGCAGGATTTATTAAGATATTTGCTGCTTGGTTCTAAAGTTACTTCCAAATAAAGTTGTCTTCTGCTACAATTTTGGGGCCCTGGTAAATTAGGGGAACAATATAGTGTTAGAGCTTCGGTCCCCTAAATGGTCCTCAATGAAAAGTGGCAAATCTTCCGGCACCAAAAAACACTTGCGTGTTTTTTAATGGTTTTTAAACTTTTTTTCCATTAGAATCCAGTCTTGAACTGTTTTTTTGTTGCTGGAGGATTTCCCACTTTTCATTGGAACTGTTCCTACCCGTGGTCCTTCGGTAAGCCCATGCATCAAGATATTGTTTATATATTGGAACCGTCTTTTTTCTTTTGAGGAAAATTAGTAGCAAATTCATATAAAATTGAATGAAATATCAAAGAAAACTAACTACTGTTACATGCATCATAAAATTTGCTGCTAAGAATACAGCATTCTACTGGTGATTTAAGTAAAAAAAATTAGGCTATGTCTGCATAGCACACAAAAACGGTCAGATTTTTGACAATTTTAGTATTTTGAAACCACTGAAAAAATGGCTGAATAACATTTACATAGACTTTAGAACAAAAAACGACCCATAGTCTACACAGGTAGATTTTTTTCTGCTCATTTTCTGGTGCCAGTGGTTTTTTGGAACTTTTGAAAAAACCCGATGGCCCACAGAAAAAATTACTGCGAATCAAATGTAAACCTCTGGGCAGGTTTTGGGTGTCTTTTGTCACATTTAACTACCCAGAGGTGTTAAAATTGTGCATACATTACTACACTGACCAAAAACATTAGAAAAAAACGTCCTGAAAGCTTTTTACCAAAAAAACGCAACAAAAAACTAAAACCGCCTTTTTGCCGGTATTTTATGCAAGGACTTGTCTAAAAACTCAGCTTTATGAACAGTTTTAGGATTTGGTTTTCTCTGAGTTTTTTGTCCTATGCTAGGTGGCCAAAATTTTGGGTTTTTTTTAAAGTGATGAGCATTACTTGACTATCGTCATCGGGTCGATAGTCGATATCGGGCAATTATAAATAAGATATCCGTATTTAATAGTTTATCCCCAAATTTGACCTTTTTAAAGCTAGGGGAGAGAACAACACCTTCATTCAAAAACCCCCAAAAAGGGGATGGAAAGCGGGAAATTTAACATCCACAACATAAAAATGGATAGGGCTACATTTTAGGCAACAACTTAGGTTATAAAAGCCACAGAAAAAAACTCACAGCCCTTTCACTATCCCGCTTGTACCACAGCCTCCTTAAAACCTGCATCCCCAAAAATTTAAAAAGTGCCAGAAGGCGTATATTGAACCATCTTTTTACTTGAACGCATTGACTATACCTGTCCGGAACGCACATACCCCAAACCAAGACCCCAGATTAAAAAGGCCGGAAAAAAAGGATCTTTCAACCACCATTTTATTTTGAACTGACTTTAAACTATACGTCCGTACCGCGTATCCATTAACCTGTCTGCCCCACAGATTAAAAATCGGGGAAAAGGGAGTCTTTGAACCACCATTTTAGTTGAACGGGACATTACTAACCTGTCCGGGCCCGCGTAGCCCTTTAAACCTGTCTGACCCCCAAATTAAAAATGCCGGGAAAAGGGATTTTTTAACCACCATTTTTTGAACTGGACTTTAACTATTCTGTCCTGTACCGCATATGACCATTAAACCTGTCTGACCCACAATTAAAAAGTGCGGGGGAAAAGGGGATTTTTCCAACCACCATTTTATTTTAACTGGACATTGACTATACCTTTCGACCACAGATGACTTTAAACCTTTCTGACCCAATATTAAAATGCTAAAAAAGGATCTTTAAACCACCATTTTAGTTGAACTGGCATTGACATACCTTCCTGGTCACAGCATAGCCCCAAACTGCATCCCCCCAGATTAAAAAGGCCGGAAAAAAGGAGTCTTTAAACCACCATTTTATTAACCTACTTTGACTATATCTTCCTTATCATAGAAACCATTAAACCGTCTGACCCACAGATTTAAAAGTGCCGGGAATTATTTCTTTCAACCACCATTTTAGTTCACTGAACTTGACTATCCTGCCGGGGGCCCACACAGACCCCAAACCTCATACCCCACTTTTAAAAAGTGCTGGAAAAAAGGGAGTCTTTCAACCACCTTTTTATTTTCACGGGACTTTGATAATCTGTCCTTACCGCAGAATGACCCCAAACCTGTTTACCCACAGACACAAAGTGGACTATCATTTTGTACACGACTGTATTTGTAAAATTTTTTTGGTAACACTTTTGTTTACAGAATTTTTTTAGGAAGTTTTTTTATTTTTTTCATTATTATCTTTTTTGTTTTTTTTTTCAAGGTGATAACTTTCAAAATAAAAACCAAATGTAGCCCCATAAAAGGAAACCCCCCAGCAGTACAAAACTCTTCTTTTATTCCATAAAACAGACAGTGCAGTAAAAAACACAGTGTAAACCCAACAGCGTTTTCTGGTCTCTCTGGACCCTTGTCACGGCACACACATTAAAAAACAAGTGTTCTTAAATACAAAATTAAAAGACAACGTCATAGATACCGGGTAATGGAAGGGCGTGGGAAAGGAGGAAAAAAGGGGGGGTTAACTAGTTTTTTTTAAACTCTATTTTAAAAAATAGAAAAAAAACACCAATATTTGATACTTAATATAACCAACATTTTTTAACACGGGCAAACCGGAGTTATCTTCAATAAAATGTACAGAGGTCATTACTTTGGTCAAACCCTTTGGGAACCGGGGGATCGCAAACAAAAACCAGAAACCCCTCACGAACTCTTTTTTTTATCCCCCAATCCCCCCGGGTGTTTAGTGACTCCTAAATCGACCGCAACGAAAGGTAGTAATTTTTACTATCATATGCAACAAAGTGTTTAACCCCCAGTTTTAAAAAGCTTTTTTATTCTTTATTCCCGGAATGCTCCTTATTCTTTGTTCCCCTTTTTTCTTATTGTACTTCCCATGTATTTTAAAAGTTCTTTGATTACATACTATAAGTAATAATAGGGTCCGTTTCACAGTTGTAATTTTTTAATTTTAAACTTTTTGGATCCAAAACTATCAAAAAATGTATCCCCCTTGAATGACTAAGCCATAAATTGCATCTATTTTTCCAAAAGGGGAAACATCCCCATGTTAACCCCATGTACTGCGGGTTTTAACTCTGAAAAACAAGCTGGGGGATAAATCATTACCCAACGTTTTTCCCTTTTTGAACAAACTTAATTCCCTTTCCCCACATTTTTCCTTTAAGATTGATCTTGTCTCAAAATTTTTAACATTTTTAAAAAATTTTTTTAAAACATTCCAAATCAACATTTATTTAGTGGAAAAACTAAAGTTGTTCGTGCCCTTGCTTTTCTTCTGCGTTTTTTTCCAACATTTATTTTTGTGTTAATCGTCAATTTTTTCTGGCTGCCTCTTTTAAGAGATGATCCATAACCTCCCTTTAAGTCTCCTCTCTATTACATCCTTCTCTTTTAGAAAAAAAAAATCCAAGGTACAAGCCCCCCTAGCTCTAGTAACTCCCCCTCTTATCCCTAATTGTTTTATCGGGGGTTTGCTAGGGCTTGTAAAATTTGTTGCCCCCAACTAGCTTCCTATATAAATTTGTTTTTTACTCTCCCCCTTTTCCGGTAAACCCTCTAACCCCAAGTCCAAAAACGAAAATTTTTTTAGGGCCGACACAAAGTAAATTTAAAATTATTCTATTGTCATTTTAATAGTCTACAAACTTAGGATGGACCCCCACCCTCGCACCCCCCCACCAAAAGGAGGTCGTCGATGTAACGCCCATACCATATGATACAACACCATAGGGATTGTGAAAACCCCAAAATGCAATTGCTCCCCCACCCATATACAAATTTCCCTGGTGGGCGAGGGCCAAAGTACCCACCGGCATGCTTTTTATCTGCGAAAAAAAATGTTATCAAAAATTTAAAAATAATTATATTTCAACCAAAAAATTTTTGCTCTGAATACAAACTTTTTTTTTCTTCTTTATGTTGGAATCCCTATTTGGGGAAAAAATTCTATAGCAACAAAGGCTAGGTGAGGGAAGACTGAATTTCAAATTGACCACTTTACAGCTCAACCCCACAAGGGAGCCTGCCATACAAAATCCCCGAAAAATTTTTTTATACACATTACTTCCCTTAAGAAAACCCGGAAGGGACAACTATTGGTTGAAGCATGTTATCAACCCACCCCCCTGATTTTTTCTTGAAGAGCCAAAGCTGGTAAATGGGTCGTAAAAAAGGGGTAAATTATCTTTTTGGTTTTTAGGATCCCTAAAAAATGGTACATAAAGGTTTTTAAACCTGTAAAAAAAGGTTTTTTTTTTTTCAGAAAAACCCCATACGTTGTCCCTCATCCAGTAATTTATCCAACATTTTCTTAAAAATTACCGTTGGATCTGACTTCAATTTGCGGTATGTATCCTGATTACCCAAGATATTCATGACCAAATTTTTTTCCCAAAACACCCATAAACACATTTTACCCCCTTTGTCAGATTTCTTAATGATAAGGTTCTTGTTATTTTTTAATATTTTGATTTCCTTTCTTTGAGAGTATGTTAGATTGTTTTTCTTTTTCCCTCTCATGTTTATATTCTTAATTTTATTAAGTTCCTTCAAGTCCCTTTCCATTGCCAACTGGAAAGCATCCAGGCCGGATCGTGCCCGTAGGGTTAAAATTTTGGGTTGGGGCGGTTTTTCCAAAGTTCTTTAGGACTATCTTTCCCATACGTTTGGTCACTTTCCCTTTCTAACTCTCTCAATGTGAGTAATGATCTTTGTTCCCTAAACTCCAGATTTTCATATTCATTAATCTGTTGATCCCCCGGTTCAATAGTTACTTGAGGCTCACTTATATCTCTACCACTACTCTCCTTTTTATGGAAAAATCTTTTTACGTCACAATCTAGAAAATTTGTTTAATCAAGCAATGTATCAAATAGGGGCAAATCCCTTTTTTTGGCACAAAATTCAAACCTTTATTGACACTTCAATTTGTCCTCGTTTTATAGCCTTTCCTGGCACTATCCAGTGGGGAACTAAACAACCATTCCATCACAGGGAACACGGACAGGGGAAAAAAAAGTGAAGGTACCTGGTTTGGGGAGTTTTTGAAGGGGGCGGCTCTTTTTTTTTTCGGGAATTTAACTCTTTCTGGTCAGGGGGCGTGCCGGATTAATCCCTCCTCCCCCACGTTACGGAAATGTATATCCAATCTGCTGCATGCTAATACCTTTTAACCCCCCTGAGTTGCTATTAAATT
This sequence comes from Phyllomedusa bahiana, assembly GCA_025379985.1. Classification (NCBI taxonomy): domain Eukaryota; kingdom Metazoa; phylum Chordata; class Amphibia; order Anura; family Hylidae; genus Phyllomedusa; species Phyllomedusa bahiana. The sequence goes on along the minus strand of JAODAL010026402.1, from coordinate 16,577 downwards.
AACATGACAAGTTGCAGTTTTTTGTTTTATATATGTCTATTACAAAATTAAATGGATCGAGTGGGAAACTAAACAAATGTTTTTGTAACAAAGAAGATTAAAAGGAGGTAATAAATTGGTGATTTTTATAAAAAAAATTAGAAAAACTCAAGTTACATAGTTGAAAAAATTGGGGGGATCATAATACCCAAAAAGTATTAAGAGAAAAAAAGAAGGCCCAGAGGGCGAATTTAAAAAAAAGTACCACCTGCCATTTTTAATGAAGATTTCTTGAACAAATGGAACCAAATCCTCACAAACATTTTCCCCTAGACTTAATAGAACTTTTTGGGTAGATCAAAAAAAGCTTTAAATTTGGAAAAAATTAAAAGGAAGAAATAAAACATTTTGCAAAAATAAAATTGCCCGCTCTTAAATTTAAATTTCCAACTGGGGTAAAATTTAAAGATAGAAGGAAAGAATATTAAAGATAGAAAACCTCATTACCCCAACAACAAAACAAAAAAAAACAAGAGATCAAAAGACTATCAAAAAACCAAGTGTAACTTGGGTTTCAAGAAGGAATAAAACCCCAAAGGGTCCATTTTTGAGGGGAAAGGGAGCAATATGGGTTCTTACGGTCGTAATGCTTTTTTTCGGACACAATGGTTCAAAAACCCGGGTTCAGAATCCAAAAGTTGAATACGGAGCATTATCCATGGGAAAACCTAACACAAAAAAATTCACCTAAGGATTTTCCCCATCAGCCAAAAAAGGTGGAAAAGGGAAAGAGGGGGATTTAAAACAAAAATCCAAAAAAACCGAAAAAAACACTGCGGGCGAGAAAAAAAATTAAAAGGGGATCTTTTTTAAAAATTTTGGGTTTTGTAGGGACCCCTTTAAATTTTAACAAAAGGGGACAAATTTAAAGTGCCAAAAAGGTTTAAATTTTTGGTGCCAAAAAAGGGTTTTTTGGGCCCTTTTTTTTTAAATACATTCTTATTAAACAAATTTTTCAGTTTAGAGACAGTCAAAAGATTTTTCCTTTAAAAAGGGAGAGTAGTGGTAGAGAATAAGTGAGCCTAAAAAGAAAACTTTTTTAAACCGGGGGACCCAAAAATTTTAAGAAAAAAAAAATCTAGATTTTTGGGGAAAAAAAGTTTTTTCAAAAAATTTCAAAATTGGAGATTTAAAAAAGGGGAAAGTGACCAACAAAACAGCAAGATAGTCCAAAAGGGAAACAGGAAACACGTCCAACCCAAAATTTTTACCCCCTACCCCACGAGCCCCCCGGCCCCAAAAGGAAAATTGGGGCAATTTAAGTTGGGGGGAAAAAAAAAATTTTTGGAAAAAAATTTCCAAAGGGAAAAAAAACCGGGAAATTGTTTTAATTTTGTAAAAAAAATTGGTCATAAAATATTTTGGGTAATCGGGATACTTTACCGAAAATTGGAGCCCAGACCCCAAGGGAAATTTTTTTAAGAAAAATTGGATAAATTACGGGAATAAAGGGACAACTTATGGGTGAAATTATCGAAAAACAAAAAAATTTTTTAAACGGGTTTAAAAAAAACCCTTTGGGTACCCTTTTTTTTAACGGGTTTCCCAAAAACCCCCACAAAAAAATTTTCCCCCCTTTTAAAAATACGACCCATCTTAGCAGCTTTGGCTCCCCTCAACGACAAACCAGGGGAAAGGGGTTGATAACATGCTTCAACCAATGTCAACCCCTTCCCAGGGTATTTTTAAAGGGACAGTAAAAATTTGTACTAAAAATTTCGGGGTTTTTGGGGGTAGGGCAGGCCCCCTATGTGGGGTTTTGAGCTGGGACTTTTAAATTTTTTGTATTCGGGTCTTTTCCCCATCACCAAGCCTTTGTTCTATAGAATTTTTCCTTAATAGGGTTTTCCAACTATAAAGAAGAAGAAAAAATGTTTGTCATTCCCGGAGCAAAAATTTTCTTTGAAAAATAATTATTTTAAAAAATTTTATTAACATCCTTTTTTTTTTGCAGACTGAAGGAGCACCGAAGGGGGCATTGGCCTCCCCCCACCATGGGAAAAATTTTTTTTTATGGGGGGTTGGGGGCAATAAAGCACTGTAATGGTTTACCCAATTTCCCCATGGGATTGTATCATATGGGATGGGGGTTACAAACGACGACCTCCTTTTGGTGTGGGGGTTTTTATGTGGCAACCATACCTAAGTTTTTTAAACAATTTTGAAAGACAAAAAAGAAAACCCCCCCTAATCTTAAATTTTCCTTTGTTTTCGGACCCAAAAGAATTTCGTTTTTTGGGCTTTTGGGTTTTAAGGGGTTTTTCCCAAAAAGGGGGATCCAAACCCAAAAAAAATAGGAAGCCCCGAAAGGGGGCAACACAATATTTTCCCAAACCCCTAGCAAACCCCCCGATACAAAACAATTGGCCATACCGAGAGGGGAATTAAAAACTAGAGCTAGGGGGGGCTTTTTTACCTTGGATTCTTTTTTTTCAAAAGAGAAGGGTGTAATAGAGGGAAAACTTAAAGAAAAGGGGGTTACTCGGGCATCTCTTAAAAAAAGGGAGCCAGAAAAAAAATTTACGATTACACACCAAAAAATCACTGTTGGAAAAAAAACCCGAAGAAAAAAAGGGGAGAACAAAAATTTAGTTTTCTCCCCCTAAATAAAAAATGATGATTTTGACATGATTAAAAAAATCTTTTTTAAAATGTTCAAATTTTGAGACAAACTCAATCCTTTAAGGGAAAAAGTGGAAAAGGGGAAATTTTAAAATTTTTCTCAAAAAGAAAAAAAACGTTGGGGGAAATTTATTTATCCCCTAGCTTGTTTCAGAGTTAAAAAACCCCAGTAAAAAAAGGGTTCAAAATGGGATGTTTTTCCCCTTTTGGTAAAAATAGATGCAATTTATCGCTATAGTCATCAAGGGGGATACATTTTGTGGGTAGTTTTTGGATTTCCCAAAAGTTTAAAAAATTAAAAAAAATACAAATGTGAAAACGGACCATATTATCTAAATATATATAAGTAATCCAAAAGCAACTTTAAAATACATAGGAAGGACAATAAGGGAAAAAGGAAATCAAAAAAATAGCGGAGCATTTTCACGGGGAAAAAAAGAAAAAAACAAGCTTTTACATCTTGGGGGTTTTAAAAACTTTTTTTTACTATCATGATAGTAAAATTTAAATACCTTTCCCTTTTCTCGATTGAGAGAGTCCCTAAACCACCACCGGAGGGATTTTGGGAGCATAAAACCGAGTTCGTGAGGCTTTCTGGATTTTGTCTTGCGATACAGGGTTTCCCCAAAAGGGTATGAACCAACGTAATGACCTCATGTACATCTATTGAAGATAACTCCGGTTTGCACGTGTAAAACGTGTTGAGTATATATTGAAGTATCAAATATATGGTGTTTTTTTTCTATTTAATAACATAGAGTTAAAAAAACTAGTTACGCCCCCCCTTTTTTCCTCCTTTCCACGCCCTCTCCATTACCACGTGTATCTATGACGTTGTCTTTTAATTGTGTATTTAAGAACACTTTTTTTTAATGCTGTGGTGCCGTGATCAAGGGTCCAGAGAGACCAGAAACGCGTTGGCGTTACACTGTGTTTGTACTGCACTGTCATGTCTATTATGGAATAAAAGAAGAGTTCACGTACCTGCTGGAGTTTCCTTTTATGGACATACATTTTGGATTATTTAGCCTTGCCTGGCAGCTATCCGAGCGGGAACGTAGCAACCATTCCAGTCACAAGCAACACGGAGCGGGGAAAAGAAGTGAAGGTACCTGGTTTGGGGAGTGTTTAAAGGAGGGCGGCTGCTTTGTTTTTCTGGGAATACAACATACACCCCTCCCTGCAGTTTTTAAAGGTATTTTTTACACGTGTAGATGTGTAAATTCGTCCGCACACCCCATAAGTAATACAAAATGTCCTAATCATCCCCAAACACTTCTTAGTTGAAAGACATTTGCCCTCCTGGCTTCTGAGAGTGATTCATCCAATCAATTCAATGGTTTCTTTTTCCTCCAAATCCTTCTTTAGTGAGTAGGACAACTCCCCTGGAGATCAAATGATGGGACCCCATAGTGACTCCAGCCCCAGGAAATTTTAAGCCTCAAATTGCGCAATTTGTATCCAGCACTGGGGCCCTTTTTGACACTACTTAACCTCACAGAAATCACTTTTTCAAAATCTGATTTTTTAGAGAAAATTTTAAGCTCTCCTGATTGCCCCAAAGGTGAGAGCCAGTTGCTGCCGTCAGCCATCTGTTTAACACAGAGGTCCAGCTGCCAGGGCCAGACTTACAGTGGGGAGAGTTGAGAGACCAGGCTAGCGTCTGTCATCTATTAACAAACGCAGGTTGCAGCAGCCAATGGCCGAGTTACAGTGGGTGCGGATGGAGAGCCCAGGCTGGCGTCACTGTCATCTATTAACACGGTAAAAAAAGCCCATTAGACCAGGGAGACAGAAAACAAGTCCGAGAGCTGCGAAGCGAGGTGCGGAATCGGAAAGTGTGAGGCAAAACCCCAGGCCTTCCTACAGTACACATCAAGACCTGGTAAGCGCTATGCCCCCTCTGTAGAGTGCAGAACCAATTGAGCTTCACTTGGAAATAATGGTGGTAAACAGCTCCTGATCCCCCCAGGTGCCCTTTTTCTTGCGCATTCTTTTATCTCATTATTACTCAACGTGCTGGTGGAAAATGTCCTCTGTACTTTGGTTCTCATGACGCTGCTCCACTACTCCATGTCTCTCTGAATAACCTAACATCTGCGTCAAGTTTTCCTGTACCTCCCTTGTAACAATTCAGAGTAATTTTTTTCTTACCACTATATTTGTACAATGCAACGTTTTTTAGTCAGTTAAATATCTAGAAAACAACATTTTTAAAATAGGAGTGGAATCCTACATGTCTTTGTTTCTCTTTTTAATTGTATTAAATGGTTTTGTCACAATACAGGGATTGATAGCTATGTTAAAGATCTTGCAAAACAAGTCAATTTGCAATATTGTCCATTAACCGTGGACCTACCTATTCCTGTTTCTGTACAGCACCATCACCCTTGAGCCACTCATGAAAATTGTGAAGAACAAAATGTCTGTTAGAAACAACATTTTTTTATAATAGGACCTGTAGTAATAGCAGCAATGTCACAGCAAAATGCCCCCTAAAAATTAAAACATACCCATGCGCCACTTTTGACAATTGTGAAGAACAAATTACTGTTTAGAAACAAACATTTTTATTTTAGAAAAAAGTACCTGTAGTATTGCTTCAAGTCCACAGCTAAATGCCCCAAAAAATTCAAAGCAAGACCCTTGAGCCACTTGACAATTGGTGAAGAGCAAATGTCTTTAGAAACAAAATTTTTTAGAATAGTCAGGACCTGTAGTATTGCTGCATTTCAAAGCAGCATGACCCAAAAAATATAAAAATTGAACATCTCAGCCACTATAAAAAATTGTGATGGAGAAATGACACTAAAAAGCCACATATCTTGTCCAAAGGACCATGATTATAGCTGTAATCTGACAGCAGCAATGACCCCAAAAAATTATAAATATGACTTCTCAGCCACAATAAAAATTGTGAAGGAGAACATGCCACTTAGAAGCCACATTGCTGTTCCAAAGACCATAATTATAGCTGTATCCCACAGCAACAGTGACCTCAAAACCACTGACAATGTCGAAAACTTCTAAAGATGAAGTGAGTAAATGAATATGGTTTTGTCACGAAACCATGGTGTCTTTAACAGTCTCCTCACAGCAAAACCAGCAAAATTGAACTGTTGGAAAAAGAGAATAAAAATTGTAACAGTAAGAAATGATCATTATTAAAAAAATGTTTTCAAGAGGACCATTATCAGTTTGAAAGAGAATGTGAAGTAGACCGGCAACTATCAGTGACCTCGGCAATTTGGGCTTACAACATCAATCATAAGATCCATGCCTATTCATCTTGATGAAAGTCAAAACGACCACATTACTGTGGAAACCGGATGCGTTTTGTCTGTAATGACTCTCCAGCTGTGCTGAAGGTCGCTCAGATATGACGCTGCTGCTGTGCAGACAACAACCTCTATGCGTGGCGAGCGAGACTCGTGCCATTCGTCCATTTTGGATACCCAGTAAGTCTATAGGTCTGAACAACATAACAAAAACAGTCGGTGTAGAGACGCAGATAGCGTTGCACCATGATCTTAAGCTGGTCTCTGTGTTGGATGTGTGCCCTGCAATGCAATGCGTTGGAGAGTATTTGGTAAATAAAGAATGCCAGAGGTTCACCCATTAGTGCTTCCTGCCCACCTTGCCTGCTGCTGCTGCCTGCAGACGGCTACTTGGCACTCACTGCTGTCACGTCGCTGATGTTGTTCCAACGTGACATTTGAGGAACGTAGCAGATGCAACAGATGTCTCCATTGATCAATCAGCAAGGTCCTCCCATTCCTCATTTTACTCTCCTATTATTTTGGGTGGGTGGAAGGAAAGTGCTGATTTTTGTTTATGTACCAAGGGATCCAGGAGGGTGTCCACCCAGTAACTGTTGTTCATATTTTGATGGCCTTAATGCGAGGATCATGTTGGAGGAAATGGAGCATCCAAGCACACATGTGAGAGATGGAGGCCTTAGATTTCCCCAAGCCTCCTGGGTCGAGGGGCACTATTAGCAAAAAACAGATCTTCCTCATCTTCCTCCTCCGCCACAAATCGCGACAACCTCTTTCCAAGGCAGGGACGTCCGGTAAACGTCGGTGTCTATGAATACCTCCTCCTTCCCCGCTTTCCCCTCCGCATAGCTTCGAACACAGCCCCTGACTTGCCTGAGATGATGCAACCCTGAGATCTGATGCGCCGCCTTTCACTAGCCCTCGGACCCCGAACCCCTGCCTAATAAGACCGATAAAAATTGAGAAACTTTCGGAGGCCTTGAGGATTCGACTACGAGATAAGGCTCTGTGTCCGCACTGTGTGTCTCCTCCTCCGTTCGCTGAGGCGGGACCTGTTTGTTTCAGAGTAAGATCACGATCGTTCCAGACACTAAGATTCACCACAATGCTCATGCAGACAAGGGCAACGCTCACAGCATCTGACCATTTTTTGTGGCTTCTTCCAAAACAGGCAAGATGGTGCAGAGCTCTTTCACCTGCTCCACTCTCGTTGCTCAACACCCCGAGGTCCGCCACCGCTGCTTGTCATGCCATGTGTCACTCTCGTAACTGCGAATGGCATTGCGCATGCTGCCACAATCGCTGGGAGCAGTGGAGGAGCATGGAATTCCAGCGTAGTTGCCACGACAACAATGAGATGGATTGATCGGGGACCGAGCCGACCTAGCAACGCAGCCAGTGCGGGACGAAGCAGGGTGCAAAACGCGGAGAAAGTGCGAACTTAACTTCGAGCCTTTCTTTCAGGCGCAGTCCTGTTATCCAACCCGGGTACCTCTGTTAGAATCGATTTACAGGACGAACAAGGTTCAATTAAACAGGATAGAATGTCTCCAGCCTTACGATCTTAAGGCGGAGCCAGCAGATTTACGCCCGTAATGCGCACACCACCATGCCTAGGCACATTTTCTTGGCACCCAGCCAGCGCTCGTATCTCATTGGCGGAACCGTCCACAGCAGCTCCTACTCTAGTGGTGTGACTTCTCCAAGACAGATTAAATTTCAACACGCTTGGTTTCTATGGGCAATCGTGGAGTGCCACCAGATGACCTTGGGAAAAGAGTCCTTGCACCAACCTTGCAGGTTTTGAGAGCGTGTGCCAAGCCTGAGAGAAACCGCACTCCCAGAGACATCCACCCAGCTCACCCAGTGGAGCTGTCACAGAGATATAGCGGCCTTGGCCGTTCTTACTAGTCCATGTGTCGGTGGTTCGATGGACTTTCCGGCCACAGATGCAGACACAACGCGCTTGAAATTTAAGAGACACATGGCTTTCCAGGGCAGGGCGGCCTTTTCTGGCAAAGAAATGCCTGCTGGCATCTGGTAAATGGGGGCATAGGCAAAGGGGCCATGACGTGGCAGGAGAAACCACACTGTGTCCACGCAGACGGAAAGCCAACCTCTTTCCAAGAGCCAAAGCCGGCAGAGCCGACATACCAGCGCTTTTGGCTTTGGGATGGTTTGGGTTAAAGTGATTTCTTCTAGCTCCCAAACCTAGGAAGACAGAAGGTTGGCTGCTAGACTGGCCGCTAGTAAAGGACGCGTGCAGGTCGTCAAACTGGCCGGGAAGGAGAAGGGCGTAAAGGATGGTTCTGGGTGGGCTCGGTGTTACTCGGGCGACGGTGGATGCTGCGAAGCGTAGGCCTGATCCTGATCATGACTCTTGAGAAGACATGAGGCAGCTAGAGCGAACGCTTGGTGGTGGGGCGGACGGAGGAGGATGCTGAGAACAGATGGGTGCTGACGTGGTTTTAGCCCGTGATCGTCTCCGGTCTGATGGCTTTAATTTTGCGCCAAGTGATTGCGCCAATTCCATTTCAAATCATAGCAATCGCTGCAAGTGACCTAGAACATGATGGTGTGGTTAAACACAAAAGGTTCTTGCCTCTACTTATGTGTTTACGGGCAAAGACGGGCATATGGACCATTCGCTGGTGTGGATCAGAGGCTTGCTCAACAGAATGGCCCAGGCTTGATAGTTCCTGGACTCTTTTTGACGCATAAACGAGGAGCTGGGTTTTATCGTCTGACCGTGGCGGCGAAATCATTATCAGCGACTTCTCACCGCCCTCTCCTTTTGAGGCGGACCCGTACTGACACTACCCGCCATCGTCTTCCACTCAACCAGGATGAAAGTCGCTCCGCCAAGCAATTCTGCTAAAAGACCACGTTGGATTCCGCAATGTCTTCATCATCCTCATCAAAACACAGTGACTTCGTCGACTTGACATTCTGCATTCCAGAGCTGCGGGCTACAAGCAAGAGGGACTGCACATGCGTTGTCCGACCGCGCCGGGATTTGTATGCCAATGACCTGCTTTCCTTCTCATCCTCTTGAATGGCATCAGTAACATGGGCGTCAGGAGCAGAGAAAAATCATCCTCTTTTTGCCTCTTGATCTTTTAACATTTGCCTTCCAGACCCCAACCGCATATTTGTCATCAAAGAGGTCTTCGAAATGGATTATCCACAGTGGTGGGTACTCGAGTTGACATTTTTCGAGCTGCTTCATGTTGGAGCGGATGCTGATGGTACTGATTACCGAATTGTTGCCGTGACTGGGGAGGACGAGGAGGTAAGACTGACTGGATGCAGGTTGCATTAACCCTGAAGAACAGATTGGTGACGCTGTTTACCCGTTTTATTTTACTGAATCACAGGGCCCCTGACCAGCGATGACAAGCCTGACGGTCCTGGCAACGACGATCCGCTGGCATGCGTTTTGTCGCCAACAACTGGAAGTAGCACCTTCTCCGTACCTCTAACCTCCATGTGCTAAACCCCCCTCTTTGCTCGCATTACCACCTGAATTTCGCTCGCATGTTCAGAAATATAAAAATATTGAGAAGGTATGGAAAAGTTTTGGAAAAGTCTCTATTAAAAGACGCAATCACAGGTATCTCAAATCCCTCTAATCAAAAACAAAATTGCTGTATTCAAATTTAACTGCAAGGTGGCTCTATCAACACAGCTGGCCTGTGCCAAAGTGAAAAAACACGTATCAGAAAATGTAAACTGATAATAACAGGTATTTATTGTGCACCTATCAACCAGTTGGTGACTACAAAAATGAGCTGGATTCACATTAACAGCAAGGATGACTATATCAACAAAGCTGGACTGGTCAAAATAGCAAAGAACACCAATCAGAAATGTACTACTGAGAATAAAAGTGTCTTTAGCACCCACTAACAAAATAACCTGCAGTTACTAGAAAGTCGTATCCTAATATCAGGCAATGCAAATGTCTAACAAAGTCTTGCTGTACAATATCCAGTACCTTTATAGAGCTTGTCCTGTGTTCGCACCGAGCCCCGCCCGCTCTCCCCCTTGTGACTTTACAGCGGTAGATGCTCCTTTAAAAATTCTCTGCCTAACTACCTAAAATCTGCAATTCTCGATCTAACTAAGTTCTAAGGCTCACAAGCTAAAAGTAAGCTGTCCTCTGTGAAAAAATAAAATAAATTCGCTACTGTTTTTCTGAGACTGTTTGGACATACAGAGCGCCGTCCTAACTGCTCTGTAACGCGTGACACACACCTGATCATGAACAGGAAGGTGCTGTTCTATGTAAAAACGAGTCATGTGATATTTCCAGCCAATGCAACCATCACACCTATCCCAAGTCATGACGTCGCACACACATCTCAACCCTCTCTATTCTTTAAGCGATTGCTGTGGCCGCCAAATGACAGTGAATCGCCGATAAATGGCGCAATAATAATAGATTATCCAGAATTTACCTAAATTTATCGCGTGAATCTTAAAAAATCCGATCAACGAAAATACTGTGCCGCGATTCAACTTTGTCGATAATAATCGCTCAACACTACTATTCACCATTTATTTTCTGTTTACATCTGATCCCTGCTTGTCTTCTGTTTATCTTCTGTCTGTCACCCGTTTACGAGGGTATATTTCAGGAAGAGGTTCGAGTGTGGGGTCGTCCTTCTCGGGACAGGTGCTCTGCTGAGGCAGGGCAAGCCAGGTACAGATTAGGGTGTCCGTTACAAATAAATCTGCTTTAATGTCTCAAGCTCATAGCATAAAAATACTTTGATGCAGGAGCGTAGCTGTGGGGAGGGTGCAGTAAAAATAAATCTTTACCAGGCCCCTGTGGGCCCAAGAAGCATAGAGAGGCCCTCCTTCCACATAAGAAGAATATGAACTGGCGAGGCACAGCAACAAAGGGTTTGAGTTGTCTGGTGTCCTTTGGAGATGCCCCCATAGCTACCCAATTTCCAATCTATTTCTCTTTCTGTTTTAGATGCATTAGAGAAGGGGTGTCAAACTGCGGCCCCCAGCTGTTGGGAAACTACAACTCCCATCACCACCCTGTTTAATAGATTATATAAATGCATGGATGGAGTTGTATTAGATTCCCACAGGAGCGGGAGAGGGCCGTATATTGAGACACCCCTGCATTAGACGTATCTAACATTTTTACTAGATAGGAGGCACTCAACCTTCCATATCTAAAATGAGGTGGTCCAAAATATGCTATTGATCTCCAATTCTCTATGGGAATGATCTCCAATGATCACTGCTTACTGCCTTATCATATTTCTGCAGCCAGGACGGACAGCAATAATGCGGATTATGCTGCTTAACTGTAGATATTCTTGAGAAATTTCTCTTGCCTATAAAAACTTAAATCTCCAGATAATTCTGCAGAAAATCTTCAAGACAATCTATTCAGTCTGCTGCGCTCTCATAAGCTGTTACTATCGACAAGCGTATCCTATATTAGAGATGGTAAAAGAGTCCATCTGTCACAGACACGTCCCGGAGTGTTGAAGGAATAGGAAAAGTCTTTAGAAAATCTGGGGGAAAAAAAACCTGTGTAAGGGCTTGTTCACACGACTTTTTTGATCCTTTTTACGGATCCGTTTTTGAGAGGTGAAAAGCGCAGCCGGAAAGCGGATCCGAAAAACGCAAGACTTGATACTTTATTTGGATCCGTATTGTATGCCTTTTCACTTGTGGTTTACGGATCCGCTTTCCGGAGACATTTCTCTCTCTCTCTCTCTCTCATAGTCTCCTGCCCCATTCATAGTCTCCTGCCCCATTCATAGTCTCCTGCCCCGCTCACCGCCGATCCCGCGATCCATCCTGCAGCCGCGCCGGTCCCGCGATCCATCCCCGCTCACCGCGCCGATCCACCTGCAGCCGCGCCGATCCAGCCCCGCTCACCGTGCCAATCCAACTGCAGCCGCTCACTGCGCTTTTCGCATCCGCTGTCAGGATGCAAAGAGCAGCTGATACGTACCCGGAGTGTGGGGCGCTTTTGGACAGGTGCCAAAATCGCACTCCATTATCTCCTATGGGCTTTCACTTGCGTAAACCGCAATAAGAATTGACATGTCAATTCTAAAGCCGATGCGAAAAGCGCAGTGCGGGAGATCCCTCAAAAGCTCTTCTCCTATATCCAGTGAGAACACTTACCTCAAATACGTCGTGTGAACAAGCCCTAAAAGGGATTGGAAGAAAGTGATCTGTAGCCGGAGGGCGTTGGGTTATTCCCATTTTCACTATATCAGACTCTTTATAGACTTTATCCACCAGAACGCAAATGCCATCTAATGTCATCTAATACACCATAAAATGTATTGGGTAGCCCTAAAAAATGGGAAAAAAAATACAAGTGCCCAATTTTTTAAAAAGTTCATCAAGTGGAATAAAGGAATCTTTATTCTGCGGGTTGGAACGATTCCTGCGATGCCAAATTGATCTAGATATCTAGATATGCTTATGTTTTACTACTTTTAATAAATAAAGAGCTAGCTTTGCATCACTTTTCTGAGACCAATGCATTTTTTATTTTTCCTCTGGTAGGGCTGTGTGCTGGCTCGTTTTTTGCGGGATGAGGTCTAGTTTATATTGGTACCAATTTGGAGCGACTGCAGCTTTTTGGTCGCTTTTTGACCAAAGAAACACGACTTTGGCATTAGGTGTTGCTTCTTTCTGTACGACGTTTACCATGCGGGATAAATAAGGTGATATTTTAATAGATTGGACTTTTATGGATGTGGCCATACCAATTCTGTCAATTTCTTTATTTTTTATTTAATAAATGCGAATCTTTTACATTTTTTAAAAATATCTTTTAAACTTTTTTTTAATTTATTTTTTTACAGTCATTTTAGTTCCCCTGTGTTGCTTGAACATGCACTATATACCGCAGAACTGGTGGCAATTTTATTCATCTTCTATGACACCCTTCCTATTGCAAGCAGTTATAGAAGTACACCCATGGCAGCAGTATTAGGGTATATTCACATGGCTTATTTGTAAGAGTAATTGCGCACGTATTTTGCCACATATTGCACCTTATATGCGGCGAAATGCACGTCGCAATTCCGGTAATTCATAGTTCTCATAGAGAACGCGTCGTCTCCCTGGGCGTACAATTCGATCGGATCGGGGGAGAAAAGTGACATGTCAATTGTTAGCGGCACTCACGACAATGCATGACTATGGGGCCGGCCGGGTGCCAGCCACCCTGTGCCTTGGAATTACGTGCTGGTCTGCTAAGGGTACCATACTCGCCCCAGTATGCCGTGTGAATATACTCTTAGGCTTTTGACTACCATGGTAACTGAATGGCACACCAAGATTTTGTCACTGAAGGGTCCGATTGGCTGCCAGAAGGGGGAACAGTATCCCTTCTTAACTACACGCGGTGGGCGCACTGCCTGCAGCTTCTAAGCAGTTAAATGACCAGGATCAGAGATATGTTCGATCGCTAGTGGCAGGTGGCAGCTGTAATTACCCGCTGGCAGCCACCCCATTTGGAGCTCCATACTCCCTTAGCATCATCATGACGTACCGGTATGTTATAGTGCGCTAAGAGGTTAATGTTGGTGAATTGCAATACCAGACATAGCCTGTGAACAATAGTGGCGCCAAAGCTATCTGTTTACATGCAGTGGCTGTGGCGTCTTAGCAGTGAAATGGCCGGGATCTTAGTTTTCTCCGATCCTGATCTCGAGCGGTGGGTGTCAGCTGTTATAACAGCCGGCACCCACCACATATGTAGCGGGCTCAGCTCCATACTCCCTTAGCATCGCCATGATGTAATGATGCGCCAAGGTGTGCTTAGGGAAAAGAGGACTGAGTTGCAATACCAGGCTCAGCCTGTGAACAAGAGTGGCGCTCTTTCTGTGGAGGTGGATTTCGGACAACTCCTTTAGGATTTTTTGCCTGTGATAGAATGTGATCAAACATAAATAGGAAAAATGGTTAAATATGGAGGAGGTGTTTCTTTAATTCCATCATTTGATCCTTGTTTAGATGAAGATTCCTGTTGCCTCATCGTGAATGACTCATGAGCACATTTCTATTCCACAGATTGCCGAGCGCTGCAGATCCCGTGTTTGTATATTTACTGCAGGAAAACAATGACCCAATTATGGTCTCTCTGGTGGACGCCGTACAATGATTTCACATCAGATTTGGCCATTTTCACTTTCTGTGCTGAGCAGAACTTACATTTTACCTTCCTGTCAGTTCATTTAATAACAGATCAAGCCCAAAGGTCAGCGGCGAATCTCAATGACCTCAAGAGACTTCACTACGGATTTGGCAAAATGTCACAACTGTAGAAAAAAAAAAGTCAGAAGGAAACTGTGTCAAACTTGTGTCAATGCCCTTGACAGGGCAGGAAATCAAGAGAAGCGTAGAGAAGGGGCTGTAATGGTCTAACACAGAGTCCAAGAATTAGAGAGACAAGAAAACCTACAGGAGAGAATAGATCGATAAGAGAGAGATTAGAGAGTATGGATGGTTAGATGGATGGATGGATAATCTATCTATCTATCTATCTCATATCTATCTATCTATCTATCTATCTATCTCATATCTATCTATCTATCTCATATCTATCATCTATCTATCTCATATCTATCTATATCTATCTATCTCATATCTATCTCATACCTATCTATCTATCTATCTATCTATCTATCTATCTATCTCATATCTATCTATCTAGTCATATCTATCTATCAATCTATCTATCTCAATATCTATCTCATACTATCTATCTATCTATCATCTATTTATCTATCTCATATCTATCATATCTATCTCTATCTATCTCATATATATATATATATATATATATATATATCTCTCTCATATCTCTCTCTCTCATATCTATCTATCTATCTATCTCATATCTATCTATCTATCTATCTCATATTTATCTATCTATCTATCTATCTCATATCTACCTATCTATCTATCTATCTATCTATCTATCTCATACCTATCTATCTATCTATCTATCTCATATCTATCTATCTCATATCTATCTATCTCCTATCTATCTCATATCTATCTATCTCTATCTATCTATCTATCTATCTCATATCTATCTATCTATCTATCTATCTATCTCATATCTATCTATCTATCCATGCCTCTATCTATCTATCTATCTATCTATCTATCCATGCCTCTATCTATCTCATATCTATCTATCTCATATTTATCTATCTATCTATCTCATATCTATCTATCTATCTATCTCATATCTATCTATCTCATATCTATCTATCTATCTATCTCATATCTATCTATCTATCTATCTATCTATCTATCTATCTCCTATCTATCTATCTATCTATCTATCTATCTATCTATCTCATATCTATCTATCTCATATCTATCTATCTATCTATCTATCTATCTATCTCCTATCTATCTATCTATCTATCTATCTCCTATCTATCTATCTATCTATCTATCTCATATCTATCTATCTATCTATCTATCTATCTATCTCCTATCTATCTATCTATCTATCTATCTCATATCTATCTATCTATCTATCTATCTATCTATCTATCTCATATCTATCTATCTATCTATCTATCTCATATCTATCTATCTATCTATCTATCTCTCATATCTATCTATCTCATATCTATCTATCTATCTCATATCTATCTATCTATCTATCTATATATCTATATCTATTATCTATCTATATCTATATCTATCTATCTATCTATCTCATATCTATCTATCTATCTATCTATCATATCTATCTATCTATCTATTTCATATCTATCTATCTCATATCTATCTATCTCATCTCTATCTCATCGCTATGGTTCTATTTCTGTTTATCTCTCGATGTATCTCTATTCAACTATCTCTTATCTGTTTCCCTCTGTAGCTGTGTGTCTCCTCTGTTGTTGCTCTCAATCCATCTCTCTATCTATCTATCTATCTATCTCATATCTATCTATCTCATATCATATCTATCCATCTATCCATCTATCCATCTATCTATCTATCCATCTATCCATCTATCCATCTATCTCGTATTTATCTACGGTATCTCATCTCATACCTATCTATCAATCTCATGTCTATTTTAAGGTATGAATGTGTTTATAACTCTTTATAAGGTGCTTGGATTATATTTCTGGAATCCTACGAAGGTTTATTTATAACATTGTCTTTTTCCGCTTTGTCAACCTAACATTATATTGTTACTATTTATTATACTGATGTGGAATGAATTAGAGTCTTTGTGCTGAAATAATCCTATGGAGTATAAATCCAGATGTTAGGGTGATCCTGCAGCAGACCTGTGTGGTATGTCATACCTGTCTGATTTGGGACCCCAACAAGTCCCCCCCCCAGTTTTGTAGCAACCTGCATGTTTGAGGTGGCAAAGTAGAGATCTGGCCACCTATGTCTCCGACTCTCTTCATTGAATGCTATGAACATTATAGAAGCAGAGTGCTGGAGACATATGCTCCTCTAATAGGTAGCAGTCCCAGCTGTGGAAAGATTAAAGGTGTTTTACCCTTTCCAAAACAATCATTTGGAGGCCCCAAGGGGGAAAAGGGAAAAGGGTGGGCCCCGGGGGAAACCTGGGCTTTAATTTTAAACAATAAAAAAGAA
>JAODAL010026401.1:0-56853 GCA_025379985.1 Phyllomedusa bahiana | reverse complement strand
AATTATTTTTTTTAAATATTTTTTTTTTTTTATTATTTTTTTTTTTTTTATTCTTTTTTTTTACACTTTTTTAATGGTTTTTTTTTTGTATTTTTTTTTGACTCCCATGAAGGGAAAACTGTTTTTTTTTTTTTAAAATTTTTTTTTAACTTAGTATGTATTAGCTTTTTCATATATGCTAATACATGCTAATCTGTGTCATCTACCAGCAGTGAATTAGGACACCCAAACATGGTCCTAATCACTGGCTCTTACACAGACAAAACTTGGGGCCACCTGGTCCCTAAGGCGGGACTGGCAGCCGGTCCCTAGCCTTTGCGGTGACCGGGGCTTCCAAACAACCCGAAGAGGGGATCCCTTTGATTGCGCGCGGAACGCACCCCCGCAATCAAAGGGTTAAAGCATCGGGTTCCCCGGAGGTTTCCTCCCTTTCCCGATGCTCCCGGGACATGCTCTGGGATCGGGGCTTGTAGTTTCACCCCCGACCCCGCAACTGGGCCCGGCCCGCAAACCCCCCCGGGGGTCGACGACGTCAAAAGCGCCCGCTCCCGCGAACGACCCACCGGCGCCTCAAAAACGGTGCGGGGTCGTTTAAAGGGGTTAAAGAATTTTTTGATAGCATAAAAGATAACATTAGATTTCCTGGTGGGTACTCAGTTTGGAGAGCTATTTCGGGCCCAAACCCTCGCCCCAAGGCTTAGGGGGAATATTTTCCCATTTTCTAAGTGTTTCGGTGCATTTTTTAGCTAAAGGGGAAAAGGAGCTGCATGAGAGCTCCAACGTTTGATGCATTTTTTATTAGAGGAAGAAAACTCCACTTTAGAAATTTAAATCAAAAAATTGCGGGAAAATATTGATCAAACCCCAAAAATTTTAAACGCCCCCGATTTTGGTACCCCGTAACAAATATTAAAGGCAATTTTGAAAAATATCAAAGTGTTCTGAAAAAAAAAAACCCACAAACAATATATAAAAGACCTACAGGAATTCAAAATAAAAAGGCCTATTTTTTTTTTGTTATAGAACTAAAGATAAAGGAACGGACGATAATATTTCTTTCTTCAATATTGAGTCTTCAATACGATACCAGGCGTACAAAAATAAAGGGAGAGGGAAGACCGAAAGGGGGGGAAGATGGAATACATCCCACGGGGTTTTATGGTGCTCCACCCCCTCTGGTGCGTCTTTTTTAAGGGAACAGAGAGGAATGCCCTGAGAGAGCGGAGACAAAAAAAAATAAATGACTCCTGTAGATTATCAACTTTCAAATAGTCATTACAGAGTTGGAAATTTCGGTGTTGGCAAAAGGTTCTCAATTTTTTTCCATTGTTATTTTTGCCTTTTGATTGGGTAAAGGAAAATTTTCATCTTTTTGTGAGACGTCTCAAGTGGCATAAATTTTAGAAATCGGGACCCTTAGAGGAAAGGCATTGGGTTTTATTTTCATTTGCCTGACATTAATTACTTGCGATTTACTACTGGAGACGGGGACATACACACTGAGACCTAAGGTATACGTATGCCTCCAGCTATAAAAAGTCCAGAGATTGACATGTTTTAAACTTGTCAGTCGGGACTTGGAGAAATTGATTGGGTACATCTAAACTAATTTTCGTTTTCCCCAACTTAAGGCACTTAGAGATCTGAAAATGTTGACGCATTATCTGTAAGCCTCGGATAAGGGCGGGAATCTAGTAGTGTTGGATCATTTAATTTTTTATATGTAGGATTTTTTGAAGGATGCTCATTTATTCTATTCTCACATTGACCTAAAACCCCTTTGTCGGGACTAAAGAAATTGTATACAGGCCCTTGACGAGGTTGATCTCAGCTAATGAGAGTAAATTTATGATCCCTAAACTCCGGTTACCCCTTGTTTTTATCCCCTACCTAAGATACATGGGGGTTTAACTCCTTTAAAAGGGGACGCCCAATAGGTAAGGTGTGGACCCCTTGTCTAGAATGTCAGCATTTATTTGAAAAACATCCTAAAGAATTTTGTGTAGCTTTGCATTCATAAAGGGAAACTCCTGATTTTTTTGGGGAAAAGATTGGGACGGACGACATTGGGGCACACAAGCTCGCCCCTTGATGAGGGGCTCTCTTGCAGCATCCCCATGATTGTGGGGGCGTGCTGTAGAAAAAATTTTTCCTCTCTATTAGGGGTTTTCCTTAGAGAGCAAAATCAAACTTTTGTCCACGGCCCTTTTCATTTCGTCCGAACACAATTTTTTTCTTTTTAAAAGGAAATTTTCCCACCACCGGGGGTACTGCTATGGGGACCCGTGTGCTCCCTTTTACGAAAATTTTTTCCCTGGTGGGGGAGGTACCATTTGTTTTAGGACAATGACCTACCCCAAGGGATAATATCCGTTTTGGGGTGGATATTACGATACCAATTTTTTTTGGAAAGGGGCACAGAGGGGTTTTTGCTTTGTGAGAATTCTTAAAATTTAAAAAATGTTGGCATGAAATTCACTTCACTATTTACGGTGCCTTTCCTTTTTTGGATCTTTTCATTTTAAAATAAATTGGCAATCTCATACAAAAACCTTTCGGAAACCAACCCACTAATAGTCCCCCCTCCCGGTGGGAGAGTTACCCCAACCCCTTAAAAAGGGGAAAACCCAAAAGGGGATTTTTCCGAGTTCGGAGAAAAATGCCAGGGAAAAGGGGACATTTGTCCAAGCAAGGGACCTTAAAAAAGGTTTGTGGGTCGGGGGTTTTCCCGAAAAAGTCATGATGAGGGATTTGTAAGGCACTTTAAATGATAGATCGGACTGCTCAAGGTGTGGACAAACACAAGTTCCCCCCAAATCAAACTATGCGGATCGTTGGGAAATTTATCAGGGCCACGAATAAGCGAGAGACGTATTTTAGATACGGGGGGACTTGAGGTCAGATAGATTAAAAAGATGTCCTCCCTGATTTTTTCAATTTCATTCAGGAAAGGAAGAAACAGGGGTAACTGGTGCTAGTTTTTTTATAGCCACCCAAAAAACCAGGACCTGGTTAAACACAACCCCTAGTACCCTTCGGGGTGGGGGCAATGTTGGGGATTCCCCTTTTTTGGCATCAAAGACTTTCACGATTTTAAATAGACGACATTTTGTGAAAAGAGATTTTTCCAACTGAAGAGTGAAGGAGTAATTTATTTTAGCAGTTTTTTACTGCCCTTAGGATATGTTTTGGAAAAAAAGAGACAATTTAGAAGGAGTTGGCGAATCAGGGGGCATTAGGGTAAAGAGATACACCGAAGTCGACATTATGGAATTCATAAAAATGTCCAACACACCTGAAATTTTCGATATTGAGGCGTGAGGGAAATCACCTCGAGGGGGGGATTGGGGAACCCCAAACTGTTAAAAAAAAAAACCGAGTGGGTTGTCAAATTTAAAATATGACCTGAGGTCTTAATGAAAACCTTCAAATTTTTCTGTTTTTTTATAATTTTTTAAAATTTCAGGGTTTTTTTTTGTTTTTTTTTTTTGGTCCTTTTTTTTGGATTCGTTGAAGGGTAATCAGTTGAGAATTCCATGGTTGGGCAAAAGTTCTTTATTATCAATACGTCAGGTATATAAATTTCTAAACTTTTTTTTCTTACTGCCCATCACTTATTTTTTTACCTTAAAATATTGGTGTTTTTTTCCTTTGATTATTTAACTAACCTTTGTACCGATATTTGAGTTTGAGAAACCTCCTGTTATTTGGGCACCCTTTGCTATTTGCCAGGATTATCTGTATATTGGGGCGCCCGGTTGCGCCCTTGTTTTGGGGCGCTGTGCACGGTTTGCGTTGCGCGGGGGGGAACGGGGGTGTGGCGTTTGCAATCGTTTCCCCGTCTATTTCCCATTTGGGCAAGGAGTTTTTAGCACTTGCTCGGGTAAATTAGAAAAATTGGTAAGTTTAAAAAAGCATTTATGGAAAAAATAAAAGGGGGTTTTTAAAATCACAAAAACAACAATTTTGTTTTGCGTTTCAGGCGTAAAGGCCCCTTATCGTAAAAACCCTTGTATAGAAACAAAACCAATATTAACCCCTTCCTGAAAACAATTAAAAAATGCACCTAAAATTTTTTCTCTTTAGATGGTGTATGAAAAAACAGCTTAAAAGTTAAATATGTGAATGAAAAAAAATATACTACCATCTTGTGTAAACAGAATAATTTGAAGAATATAACATGTATTCAATATATATACATGAGGTCCGATTTATAATTGAGGCCTGCAGGATATCGTGTATCTAAAATAAGAATCCAATGGGCTTCTCTATAGGTAAGTAACCTTCTCCAGTCTCCCCCACGAGGGGGTTTATTAACCTGTTCTATAGCCCTAACACGGAAAAAACTCAGATCTCCTGCATGATCGTCTCTAAAGTGTTTAGACGCACCCGAGACGCTTCTTGTACTTGGGTGACTAACGTCATAAACATGCTCCCTAATTCTCACATGCAGGCTTCTGGTGGTATAGCCAATATAATGATGCTCACATTGATCACACCAAATCATATATACCACATGATCGCTGTGGCAATTTATAAATGAGGTGATGGTATATGATCTTTTAGTTGCATAGGACAAAAAAGTATTCCCTTTGATCATGTATTTGCAGAGGTTACATCTGCTCGTTCCACACTTGAAAGAGCCCTTTAAATCTAGCCATCTCTTATTTCTATTCTGGACGTTCATATACATACTCGGTGAAATGATATTACCTATCGATCTTGACTTGGTGGAAATGAATCTGCAGCCCTGTTCTAAAATTTTATGTAGCGAAGGATCCATCGAGAGTATGGGTAGATATTTTTTGACAATATTTACAACATGAGAAAATTGACGACTGAAATGTGTTATGAAACTTATTTGATAATCGTTATTGGATTTCGATCTAGAATTATATAATAATTCTGACCTTTGTCTGGTTTCCACCTTAGTGATGGCCTTTTGTATTTGATGCGATTTGTATCCCCTTTGTTTGAGTCTATCAGATATAATGGATTTCTCCCTTTCATATGCATGTTGTGTGCTACAATTTCTCTTGGCCCTTATAAACTCTCCTACAGGTAAGTTGTTGATGACATGTTTGGGGTGACAACTAGAGGCTCTAAGAATTCCATTACCTGAGATGGGTTTTCTATATGTATGGGTGTTAATCTTTCCATTTGTGATATCTGCAGTTAGTTTTAAATCCAAAAAGGTGATTTCAATTTTGTTGCTCTCCCAAGTGAAATTTAAGTTTTCTTGATTACTGTTAATGTAATCTACAAATTTCGGGATTGCAGCAGGTGAGCCTTTCCATATGATTAAGGTATCATCTATATATCTGCTGTAAAAATAGATGTCTTCTGAAAAGGGATTGTGAATGGAATATATAAATTTCTCCTCCCACCATGCAACATATATGTTAGCAAGTGATGGGGAGAAACACGAGCCCATTGGGCAACCCTGGATTTGTAGAAATTTTTTTTTATCAAATAGAAAATAATTGTGCTGTAACAAGAATTCCACAACTGTAACAATGTATTGTTTAGTAGTTTCATCATAATCTGTATATTTGTTTAACTGACAATTCAGGGCTATGAGTGCCAAAGAGTGTGGAATGGAAGTGTACAATGCTGATATATCGCAAGATACCCATGTGTAAGATGTATACCAAATGGTGTTCTCTAAATATTTCTCTGGAATCCGTTATGTAACTGGGTGAACGTAATACCAGGGGTTGCAAATGTCTATCTACCCACATACTCAAATATTCAAAGATGGATCCGATGCCAGAAATTATAGGGCGCAACGGCGGTGGAAAAATGCCCTTGTGGGTTTTAGGAAAAGCGTGGAAAATTGGAATCTGTGGGAATTTAACTGTCATACTTTCTTTCTGTTTAGCTGTGAGAATATTGAGATGGTGACCCTCCTCCAAGATTTTTTCTACCCGAGTTTGAAAACATTTGGTGGGGTCGGATGAGAGAGATCTATATATATCAGTATCACTAAGCATTTTTAGAATTTCTCTATGATATAGATCTTTATCCAAAATTGTAGTGATACTACCCTTGTCAGATGGACGAATTATAATGTAAGGATTAACCTTAAGTTCCTTTAGAGCTCTAAATTGACTGGATGTAAGATTTTTTTGTGTGCTACATGTTTTGCTGTGCAAATCTTTCAGATCCTGTTCTACTAGAAACTGAAATCATCCATGATTTTAGCTCTAGAATTCAGGGGATAAAAATCTGAATTTTTAATGTATTGAAGATTTACATGTTCTGAACCAATATTATGATTACATATTATATCATCGTTTAAATCTTCTAAAAAAAGAATAGATCTTTGTTCGGAAAAATTCAAACCCCTAGGGAAAAAATCTTGATTTATTTCATCTGATTTGGTCTCTCTAATTTCACCGAGTATGTATATGAACGTCCAGAATAGAAATAAGAGATGGCTAGATTTAAAGGGCTCTTTCAAGTGTGGAACGAGCAGATGTAACCTCTGCAAATATATGATCAAAGGGAATACTTTTTTGTCCTATGCAACTAAAAGATCATATACCATTACCTCATTTATAAATTGCCACAGCGATCATGTGGTATATATGATTTGGTGTGATCAATGTGAGCATCAATATATTGGCTGTACCACCAGAAGCCTGCATGTGAGAATTAGGGAGCATGTTTATGACGTTAGTCACACAAGTACAAGAAGCGTCTCGGGTGCGTCTAAACACTTTAGAGACGATCATGCAGGAGATCTGAGTTCTTTCCGTGTTAGGGCCATAGGACAGGTTAATAAACCCCCTCGTGGGGGAGACTGGAGAAGGTTACTTACCTATAGAGAAGCCCATTGGATTCTTATTTTAGATACACGATATCCTGCAGGCCTCAATTATAAATCGGACCTCATGTATATATATTGAATACATGTTATATTCTTCAAATTACTCTGTTTACACAAGATGGTAGTATATATTTTACATCTCACATATCTAACTTTTAAGCAATGTCTTTCATACACCATCTAAAGAGTTAAAGTTCAGGTGCATTTTGTTAATTGCTTTCAGGAAGTGGTTATATATTGGTTTTCTTTCTACTACAATTGTGTTACAACTAAGGGCCATTTATCTGGCCTGAAACGCGTCAACGAAATGTAGTGTTTTTGTGATTTTAAAACCCCTTTTATTTTTGTCCAATAAAGTGCGTTTTTTCAACTTACCAATTTTCTCTAATTTACCCCGAGCACGAGTGCTGAAACTCCTTGTTCATACTTCTGCTTTGGATCCCTCAGCCGGATACCTACCTTTCTTCAGTGCACCGTGTGTGGATGGGGTGCATTCAGATCCTATATGGACTACAAATACCGGTGAGCGTTTTCTGTTTTCCTTTTATAGTTCCTATTTGGGGTGCACGTGCTGAAGTGAATTACCTTCGTTTTGCCACTTCCGGTTTGCCACTTCCGGTTTGCCACTTTCGGTTTGGCGGAACGGGAGGCGCGCAGAACATGTGGTGTTTGGCATCGTTGTTTTGCTATTGAGCATGTGCAAGGACTTTACTCCTGTATCATTGGTGAGTAAAGTGGCATTGGATTGGCTGAGTAGTTTATTTGGTTAATAGGGGTGGGTATATAAGTGATATACTGTCTGGCACTTACTTATGGCCTCATCATGCCATCACTTGGACCATCATCATCTCTCATCACAGATGTATAATTATTATCCCCTGATGAACCATATCTTGGGGAAACGCGTCGGGACTTATGTCTGTGTTCTTTATGTATGTTACTGTATAATTTAGTTAGTTAGGGTGAGTCGCCGAGAGGTGGGGTCGCCCTTTTCGGGGCGAGTGCTCTATCTGGATAGACTAGTATAGTGATAGCGATAGTGCTTTTTCTATTATATGGTATACTGTATACTGGTCCAATGGGGCAACGGAGTCTACTGTGACAAGGTCTTCAGAACCGTGAGTTTTTGACCACATTTTTGACCACATTTTCCTCCCTCTTATAGAGGCACTTCTCCCTGCTAATAGGTATTTGGTACAATGTCTTTTTTGCTGTGATTAGCTAGACATTGTCCACTTGCTTTTGTATTTAGGTACTGATATACACCGGGTACTTTATACATATACAGTTGCATATTTGTATAGTGGCTATATGTGTGAGGCCATTTTTATATATAAAGGATAATTATTTTAATGCATATCTATTAAAGATTATTGTTTTAGGAATTTTTCTTTTGATCTGTGAGACGGTTTTCTATATTCCTATTATTATCTCTTTTTTCTGTGAGTTGTTCTTTGTTTTCCACAATTTGAAGCATTATATTCTCCACAAAGAATGTATTTTCTGTCATCTTTAGAGTATTTTTTTTTTATTTTAAAAGATACACAGGGCCCAATAAGAAATATTTTTCAAATACTAGGTGGTACAGTATATAGGGCAGACGGCCAGAAGCATCAAAGTACGCCTGAACGAACATCATTCGGCGATATACAGATACAAATCGCAGGTGGAGGATCCTTAACTTAAATTCCTAGAGAAAACTAGACAGCAAAAGAAGTATGGCGTAAAAACAGTACCTCGGCATGTCCATGAGGCCCAACACACTACCCACAAATTACGTTGGTGTGTGTTGGAGGAAGTCTATTCTGACAGTGATCTGCTGCTTACCAAGTGATTATTACAAAGAAAAGTGGCATGGATACTAAATCTGAACACCCAGGGGTGATATGGTATGTTCACATGGCGTATTGGATCCCATTTTGGATCCATTTTTAGATGCGTGTTTGGATCCGGGTTTCAGTCCCTAAACGGACCCAAACACGCATCTAACAATGTACAGTGTGCTATACATTGCTTTCAATGTAAAACACGCATCGGCGTTCAGACAAGTGAGTGCAAAATGTGTTTACATTTGTCTTTCTGATGTGCCTTTCAGAATCGTTCAAAGAATTGGCATGTCAATTCTTGATCCGAAAGACGCAGCAGGCACCCTATTTAAAACTATAGGGTGCATTCCTGCTGCCGCCAAAATGCAGCTAAACACACACCTGCATTTTGGATATGCTTTGGACGCAATTTACGCAGCGCTTTTGGATGCATTTTCTTGGATCCAAAACGGAGCCAAAAACGGATCCAACACATCGTGTGAACATGCCCATAGGGTTACATAAGAATCTCAGTTATCCAGAATTTCTGTAACCTTGGTGGTCCCCTTGGTTTTAATTTATACTATTACTTTAGTGTTAACATTTTATAATTGTATCATGGATAAAAAACACTCATCCCTAAAAGCATAGCGGGGATGCCATTGCACATGCTTGAGAAAGGAGATGCCTGTCTATGTAACGTCGCACAGGTGCTGCCTGTACTGCAAGTATATTTGGAATTTATGTGCTGCTAACAATAAGAAATATAGCAGCAGCTCTGGACGCCAGTTAAGAAACACCCGGAGGAAAATGAATACAGCGGTGCAGATTTAATAATACTGGGACAGATACAACTTAGAACTAGAAAAGATGTGCTAAATTTATCATTGGGGCTCATGCTGTATGTAAAAGGGATTGTCCACTGAAAAAGAAACCAAAACATGACATTAGGACCAGGGTGGGCAAAAAAGGAAAACCAAAAAAAACCTTACCTAACTGTCTCCAGCTGTGGCCGCTCTGAAGCTCTTGGTGATCCACTCATTCACTTCTGGGTACTTGTCCTGACTTGCAAGAGAGGTTTGCACTTGATTGTAAGTAAATAGAGCATGAGCCTTTCATGTGTGTTGGGACAAGAACCTGGAAGTGAAGAGAAGCTTAACACTGGTAGTGGCACACTTATGCCAGTCTCACATTTTCTAAACCACTCCCTTTTCTTGTAAGCTACCCATGCCCCTTGTCCAGTGAGTGTCTAAAACCCTTAAAAGGGGGTTACATTTCTGGGTACTTCGTGTGCAAATGAACAGGGCAGCACTTTAGTACTTTGTATCTCTGCTATTAAAAGTATGGTGATTACTGGTATGAGCAGAAATAAACATTGAGGTACTCACACAAGCACTACAGGCTATTTAGTCAGCTTATTAGTGTGGTTCCCAGCAGTTGAGTTGCCACTAATCTAATATTGGAGGTCTTTATTGAAGATAAGTCTTTAATTTGTTAGGCTGGATAACACTTTAAAAGGTAGGGACTCTGACTGCTCAACTAAATTTTTTATTTTTTTCATGTTCTTGTGTACTTTGTACATTGTATTGTTGTATCGTTAGCTTGAGTTGAAGAATTGATTTCTTTATATTTTTCCCACAAAATGTTTTGGTAATGAATTCATTGCTCTATCAATGATCTCAAGTAATATAAGCCCTGAATTAGCAGTGAAGCACTAAACTATGAAGCCTCCTCCACTATGCTTCATAGTTAAGATTAAGTTTTAGCGCTGGTGTGCAGTATTCTTTTCCCTTCAAACATGTAGTTGGGCATTTGGGCTATAAAGTTCCACTTTTGAGTCATCTGTCCACAGAAAATTTTTAACAGAAACAAAGAGGAACATCTGGGTGATCTCAGGAAAACACCCTTCTTATTCAGTGTTTATCTAATAGTGACACTTGAACACAAGTTTGCATCTTCTGTAGTTTTTTTTTCTGTTAGCCTTGAGTTCTTTGGCACCTTTTTTTAGAATCATCTATTGTGCATGTCACGTACACACTCACCAGCACGTGACTGGGGGCCACTGTAATGGGTAGATTTATCTCCACTTGCGCTCACCTCTCAATCAGGTAGCGAATCAAGCATAAACCCCAAACCACAAAACAGCCCAGCACCCCCAAAAAATATCCGCTGCCACCCCCCTTTCCTTCAATTAATCAACAAAAAATCACCGGAAGGAATCTGTTTTTTCAAAAGGCATGTTCACACACGACAAAAATGGGGCCTATTTCCGTCCGTAATTACCCCCAAGGGGCGCCAATTAGGGGCCGGGAAAACCCCCTTTCATTGGGTTAAAATTCACATTCTCATAGAGAACTATGGATTACGCCCTCCTCTCCTCCCCGGGCGAAGCCGCCGGCGGGAAATAATTGACATTCCCCTTTCAACGGCCTTTATAACCCCCCCCCCGCTACAGGGATTGTCTATGGCCGGAAAAATCCCGGGCCCCCCGCTCACTCCCCCACTCCCCCCCCCCCCGCCCCCCCCCCTCCACAGGGGCTAATTGGGGGCAAATTTACGCCCCGCAATTAAGCCGTGTGAACAAGCCTAACAATTTTCAAAAAAACGTAAAAATGCTTACACCCCCTCCAATGCCTCCGGCACCCTACAAAAAAAAAAAACACTCCTTCAAGGAAATGGATCCGCAAAAAACAAAACCACGTTTTAAAAGGGCAAACTTTAATATGAAAATTAGGTACAAATCCTTAACATAAAAAAAATTTAAAATAACAATGGCTAAACTTTACGCATCAATAAAAATTATGAAAAATAAAAGGGATAAATGCTCAAAAGTTTTCACATTTACAGAGGGTTTCAGTTTTCAGAGGGGGGTTTAATAAAAAAAAAGGGGGAACACAGCTAGTTTTGAGAATTATTACCCGACAAAGTTAAAAATCGGCACATTTTTTAGGGGTGACCGATTTTTTACTTTTCATGCATAATTTGGGTTTTAAAACTTGCCCCCATATATTAAGATCGTGCCTTTTTGGGCCTTCCGGGAAATTTTTGGGGGCGGCCACCCAAATCAATTACAGAAAAAGCAGGGTTAAGTTTGTTTTGGGGAACGTTTAACTGGGAGTGAAATCGTTGCGTTTGGCGGGAAAAATCACATGACCCTCTTTTTACATAGAAAAACCCTTCCTTCGCCTCAGTGTCTCCCAGCCCCCAGAGCAAAGGAGTGCGCTCTGCTTGTGCCCCAAACACTCAGCGAAATTTTTTATATTTCTTCACAAGAAACCTCTACTATTACTGTGATCCTTACAACTTATTTTTGATTAAAAGATTTGGGAAAAATTTTATATAGTTAGGTTTGAGAATTTTTAAAGGGGCATCTACCCTGAAAGTTTTCCCGGGGGGGGGCGGAGGGGGGGCCCCCGCCCGGGCGAACAAAAGACCCAAACCCCCAAAAAGAAACTGGAAAAAATTCCCCCAAGACTTATGTAGGACATTGCAAAAGCTTTAAATTTTTAACCCTTTTCAATTGGGAAAAAATTCCTGGGTATTGGGGGGCGCCTGATCTTTTAAAGGGTACACATCTTTTCTAGTAAACTCAGGTCTCTTTGTTGGTGCAAAAATCCACTTTTTTTTTATCATATACATTTTTAGATAGGTTTTTTTCAAATTTTAATTTTTGGGCCCCTTTCCACCCTTTTTTGATATATCCAAACCTTTTCACTTAAAATTTGAATCCAAATTTTTTAGTCAACCAAAAAGGGGAATTTAAAAAGGGGCCAAAAAATTCAGTATTTTACGAATACAAAAACGAAACGGGGTTTTTTTTAACCTTTTGGGGCACTACCCGGCTTTGGTTTTAATTTAGGCCCCTTTCACTTAAATTTTAATACGCAATTTTATAGTCACCACCCGGTGAATTGAAAGGTTTCAAAAAATATCTTTTATTATCCGAATACAATTTTCAGATACTGTTTTTTGGCAATTTTGCCCCATTTCCCAAATTTGGGTTTATAGAGCCACCCTTTCAGTTAAAATTTGAAAACCAGCAAAATTTTTGTAGTTTTCCAAAAGGTGAAAATTTAAGTGCCCCCAAAAAAAAAACCCTTTTTTTATCCAATACATTAAAAATACGTGTTTTTTGACTTTGGGGCACTACAGCTTTGTTCATTGAGGTACCTTGCCCCTTAAATGTGAATTTCTTTCAAAAATTTTTTTGCACCACAGGGGAAAATTTATAGGTGCCAAAAAATCCTTTTTTTTATCCGAAAAACATTACAGAAACTGGTTTTTTTTTGGGACTTTTCCCAGTCCAATTTGTTTATTTTGAGCCCCTTTGCGTTTTAAAATTTTAATCCAGCAATTGTGTAAATTACCAAAAGGTGAAAATTGATAGGTGCCAAAAAAACCTTTTAAATTAAACCAATACAAAAACAGATACGTGTTTTTTTTCTTTTGGTGGGACTACAGCTTTGTTCATTGGGGGCACCTTGCCCCCTTTAAAAGTGAAAAACGCAAATTTTTAGTCACCACAGGTGAATTTAAAGGGGCCAAAAAATAAACCCTTTTTTTATTTCCGGGAAAATTAAGATACGTGTTTTTTGGGACTTTGCCCAGTCCAGATTTTTTTGATAGAGCCCCCTTTTCATTAAAAATTTGAAAACCGGGAATTTTGGGAGTTACCACAGGTGAATTGATAGGGTGCCAAAAAAAAACCCTTTTTTTATCCGAATAAAAAGTTTCAGATAAAGTGTTTTTTTACTTTGGTGCACTACAGCTTTTTTTCCTTGGGGGCACCTTGCACTTAAAAAAGTTAATACTGCAATTTTTTAAATCCCCACAGGTGGGAAATTTTTAGGGCCAAAAAAAACCTTTTATTTCCGAAAACCTTACAGATACTTTTTTTTTGGCCACTTTTTCCCATTTCCCAATTTTTTGATAGACCCCCCCTTGCAAATTAAATATGAATCCAGCAATTGTGTATTTTTCCACAAGGGGGAATTTATAGGTGGGCCCAAAAAAAACCTTTTATTAACCCAACACATTTCAGATACTGTTTTTTCACTTTTGACTTGATAGATCTACTTTTTGCAGTTATATTTGAACCAGCAATTTTTTTTTTGATTTGAGGGATTTGAGAATAAACCCGTGATTTGCCATCTTTTAAAAAAGAGACTTTTCCCAAAAACCCTTCCCTACCCCTTTTTTTCAAATTTTTTATATTTCTGAATATGGGGCAAAATTCAGGGTAAAACGAGCAAAGAGGGGGGTAGGAACCCGGGGGGAAGGTAAAAGAGAAGGGCCCCCTTTCCCGTGCTGGCACAACACGCATCCCGCGGAAACATCATTGCAGGACCTCAGGCCCGTTATCGCTGGGTTTAGGGGGCCCCCCCCCCCCCCCCCCGTGAAAACTCATAACCGAAAAAAGGGCGCCAAAACTGGGCCCCTTTAGTGGTTTTAAAGCAACCGCATCCACAGTCCCTTTTCCCCCCTCTCCCCCAGTCACGGGCCACAAATGTCAACATCACCACAACACCACAACCCCTCCAACTTAAGCACCCAAAAATTTAAGCTCGTTACCCACCAATGTGGGTAATCCTTTTTTTTGAAGACCTCTTTTATGACAAAATGCGGTTTAGGTTTAGAAGGGCTTTTTAAAAGACTTCAAGGGGGCCAAAAGGATGAATTTTTTCTTTCCCCTGACGCCCAGTTTTCTGATGCCCCTCAGAGGAGGAGAAGGGAACCGGGGCAAAACGGCAATAATCCCGGGCGGGTTTGGCAACGCCTTTTCAGTCCCTCTTTCTTTAGCCCGCGCTTTCTGGATGGGAGAATGTCAGGGCGACGAAGTCACCTTTTTTGATGGAAAGATATGACGAAAATTGCGGGAAACCCAAAATTTTCTTTTCAAACAAAAATTGCTTGCAAGCGGGTTCATCACTGGAAAAGGGGGAAGACGATGGGGTTTTTGTCAGACCGGGGTTTCCACCCAAAAAGGGAGAGGGGGGGTCGGGAGAAGTCCGCTGATATGATTCCCCCCAAACCACGGGCAGCGCAAAAACCCCCCCTTTTTCCTTATCGCCGTCAAAAAGGTCCAGACCCTCAAGCCTTGGGGCCCTTTTTGAGCAACCCCTGATTCCCCCAGCATGTCATATCCCCGGGTTTGCCGTAAACCATAAGTTTGAAAGGGAAGAACCTTTGGGGTTAACCCCAAACCCAAAATTTCCCAGTCACATGCACCAATTCAAAGAGTTAAATGGAAGGGGAAAACTTGGCCAAAAAAGGCCCGACTGACCCGGGCCTCCAAACCACTGTCACCCCCAATCTTCTTTCCCCCTCCTCTGCCACCCCAACCTTTTCCCCAAACTCCCATGTCCCCTCAAGTCAAGATCAGGGGTTTAGCCCCGCTTTTAGCCTCCACCCGTCCCCCGAGTACCAAACCCGCACCACCAGAGACCCATCCCCAAAAACCCCCCCTTTTTCCCTTTCCCCCAGTTTGGAACGACCTGCCGCCGTACAGCGGGCCCGTCTAGCAGCCAGCCCTTCTGTCTTTTCCCGGGGGGGGAGCAGAAGAAACTTTAAAACCCCAAAACCCTCCCAAAGCCAAAACCTGAAAAGTTTCCCTTGCCAGGGTTTGCCTTTGGAAAAAGGTTTCCTTCCGTCTGGTTTGGGCACAAGGGGGTTTCCCCCACGTCATGGCCCTTTTCCTGCCCCCAATCCCCGAAAGCCGAGCAGGGATTTCCCTTTGGGCCGGGAAAACCGTCCCTTCCCTGGCCACCACCCTTCATCTAAAAATTTTAAATTTCTTTTTCGCATCTTGTCCGGAAAAGTCCATCTGCCCACCGACCAGGGACTAGTAAGCACGGTAAAGGGCCGCTATACTCGTACAGCTCACTGGGTGACTGGTGGATTCCCGGGGTGACGGGGTTCTAGGCCGGCGCACGCTTTTAAAAAAAACCCAGGGATGGTGCGGGGGTTCTTTCCCCCGGGTCCCTGGGGGGAAAATCACGTGCCCAAGAAACCAGGCCTTTGATTTTTAAATCGTTTTGGGAGACCGTCCCACACAGGCAGGAGCGTGGAGGGTTTCTCCCAACAGACCAGGCTGGCTGGGTGAAAAAGAACCTTGCCGGGCAAGGGGGTGTGTAAAGGGGCGAAACTGCTGGCCCCCCTTAAGATCGTGGGCTGGAACTCCCTTGCCTGCACATTCAAAAACCTTGTGTCCAAAATTTCTAAAGAAAAACCCGGGTCGGGCTCCTGCTGAGGAAGGCCGAATAAAAGTTCGAAAAAATTCCCCGTTTCATCTGCTTTGCCCCCCGGGGCTGCGTTGCAGCGCCTCGCCTCCCCTAAACCTTCCTTTGTGGTGGCAACACCGGAATTCCACCCCCCCCTGCTCCGCGATTGTGGCAAGCACAATGCCAAACGCATACGAATTGACCATGCCTGACAAGCACGGTACGGACCTCGGGGTGTTGGCCCCGAGGGGACAGGTGAAAGACTCTGCACCATCCTTGCCTTTGAAAAGCCCCCAAAAAGGGGTCATGCGGACAATGCCCTTGTCACATACATTGTGGTGATCTTATTTCTGGAACGATGTTGGACACTCTAAAACAACAGGTCCCGCCAGCAAGGAGGAGGAAGGGACACGATGCAACGGACCCCTTTTCCCCCAAAAACCCACGGGCCTGACAGTTTCACAATTTCATGGGTTTTCATTGGGCAGGGTTCGGACCCAGAGTAGTGCAAGTTGGGGCGCATCAGCCTTAGGTCATCATCTCAGCAAGTCGGGCGTTTGAAGCTTGCCAGGGGGGAGCGGGGAGGGGAGAGGAAATTCCAGAAAAACGATGTTGCCGACTCCCTGCCTGGAAAGGGGTTGGCGCGAATTTGGGGGGAGGAGGAAGATGAGAAGAATTTTGGGTTTGCCCCTCGACCCAGAGGTTTGGGGAAATCAAGGCTCCCCTCAAAAGAGTGCTTGGATGCTCCTTTTCCCAACTGATCCTCGATTAAGGGCCCATAAAAATGAACAACTTTTCTGGGGGCACCCTCTCTGATCCCATACAAAAAAACTCAGCCTTTTCCTTCCACCCCCCCCAAAAAAGAGAAAAAAAGCAGGAAAATGGGGTTTGCTTTTTAAACGGGAGACATCTTTGCGTCTGCTTCACGTTCCCCAAATGTCAGGTTAACAACATCACACTGACCAAAGGAGTCCAAGTGGGCGAGCGCACAGCAGGAAAGGGGGGCAAAAGCCAATGTACCTCTGGCAATTTTTTTTTTTTTTTTACCCCCACCTCACCAACCAGCAATGCAGGGCACAATCCAAAAAACACGGGAATACTTAAAAGGGGCAGACTATCTGCGCTCAACACCGATGTTTTTGTATGTTTTCCCGGACCCAATAGACTTCGGGGTATCCAAAAGGACGAATGGCCCGAGCTGGCTCGTCACGCCAAGGGGTGTTGTCCTCCCGCGCCACTCAATTTAGCGGCCCTTCAGCACAGCGGGGAGGAGTCATTACAAACAAAACGCATCCGCTTTCCACAGATAATGTGGTCGTTTGACTTTCATAAAGATGAATCGGCAGGGATCCTATGAGTTGTGGCCCCAAATTGCCGGGGTAAACCGATTTTGCCGTCTACTTCACATTCCTTTTCAAAACAAAAGGGCCCTCTTAAAAAATGTTTTTTAAAAGACATTCTTACTGAAATTTTTTTATTCTCTTTTCCCCCACATTTTTTTGCTTTTTTGCTGTGAGGAACTGAAAAAGACACCAATTTTCAGACAACCCGTACCATTTACCCCACTTTATCTTAAAAATTTTTCGCATTGTCAATGGTTTTGAGGCCCATGTTGGGTGAATACAGCTATAATTATGGCCTTTGGAAAAAATGTTCTTTAAGTGGGAATTTTCCCCCACAATTTCAGTGGCCCGAAATCATATTTTAATTTTTGGGGGCATGTACTGTGAAATACAGCAATAAACATGGCCTTTTGGAAAAGAAAATTGGGTTTTAAGTGGAATTCTCCTCCAAAAAATTTTTTTTTTAAAAATGGCTGAGAAAATCTATTTATAAATTTTTTTGGGGCGTAGCGTAGTACAGCAATAATCAGGGCCTTTGGAACAAAATGTGGCTTTTTTGTGGCATTTCTCCCTCACAATTTTTAATAGGGGGAGAAGTATTTTATAATTTTTTTTTGGGCATGTAGTGTGGTACAGCAAAAATCATGGGCCCTTTGGAACAAAATGTGGCCTAGTGGGTTTCCCCTCACAATTTTTAAAATGGGTGAAAGTCATTTTTTAATTTTTTGGGGCAGCCCTTTGAAATCGCAATACTAAGGGCCTATTAAAAAAAAATTGTTTCAAAACAGACATTTGTTCTTCCAAATTTTCCAAAGTGGTCAAGGGGCATGCTTTTAATTTTTGGGTTTTTGCTTTAAATGCAGCTATCCTACTCCTAAAATAAAAAAATGTTTTTTTCTAAAAGAATTTTTTTTTCCAATTGTCAAGGTGTCCAAGGGATGGGGGCGTCAGAAACGGAAAAAGGTAGGACACTGTTAAAAGGACACATTGCATGACTTGTTTTTCAAGTATTTAAAATAGCAACAAACCCTGTATGAGACAACCCATTTAATACAATTAAAAAAAGGGAAACAAAGACTGGGGGGATTCCTCCATTTTAAAAATTGTTTTCTAGAATTAAACACTAAAAAATTATTAAAAAATAGCTGGGGAAAAAAAAAATTTCCCCTGAATTTACAAGGGGGGTTTCAGGAAAACTTTCCAATGAGGTTATTCAAGACAGGATATGAGCACGGCAAAAAAAAGACAAGACAATTTCCTCCCCAGTTAATAAAATGAGAAAAAAATGCCAAAAAAAAGGGCCCTGGTGTAAAAAGGAGCATTAACCACCATATTTCCGTGAAGTCAAATTGGTCCCACTCATACGGAGGGCAAGCGCTACCCAGGCTTGATGTGTACTGAGGAAGGCTGGGGTTCTCAACTTCCGTTCCCCACTTGCTTTACCACAGTTTTCGTTGCTGCGCACGGGGCTTTTAACCTGCGTGTTAATAGATGACGGGCGCCAAACCTGGCCTCAAAACCCCACCCACTGTAAATCCGGCCCGGGGAGCTGTGGGACAGGGGCCGGTTTAATCAATGTCCCTTTTTAATAAAAGGGGTTGAAAGACTCCTTTTCCGGGGACTTTTTAATCTGTGGGGCAGACAGGTTTTTAAGGGGGCATGCTGCAGCCAGGGCAGGGTTTTTTAATGCCAGTTCAACTAAAATGGTGGTTTAAAGACACTTTTTCCGGCATTTTTTTTTCTTTGGGTTTAGACAGGTTTTAAGGGCATGCGCGGGCCAGGCGGGGTTTGTAATGCCTTTTTAAACTTTTTGGGTTTAAACTCTTTTTCCGGCACTTTTTAATCTGGGGGGGGTTTTGGACAGGTTTAAAAGTCATACGTGGCCCCGGGCAGGGACGTATAATGTCCCGTTCAACTAAAATGGGGTTGAAAGACCCTTTTTCCCGGACTTTTTAATCTGGGGGTAGCAGGTTTTTTGGTCATACGCGGGCCAGGACAGTTTTATCAAATGCCAATTCAACTAAAATGGTGGTTCAAAGACACTTTCTTCCGGACTTTTTAATCTGTGGTTCGCACTTTTTTAGGTCTCTGCGTCAGGACAGGGATATTCCAATGCCCCGGGCTCAAGTAAAAATGGTGGTTCAAATAATACTTCCTTCTGGCACTTTTTAATTTTGTGGGTGATTCAGGTTTAAGGGTCATGCTGTGGTACAAGACAGGGATAGTGAATGGTGTGTGACTTTTTTCTGTGGCTTTTATAGCCTAAGTGTTGTGCCTAAGCAGTAGCAGGTATCCATTTGACTGTTGTGGCTATTAATTCCAACTTCTCCAGCCCTGTTTGGTTTTAAGAATGAAGGTGTTGTTGCTCTCCCATAGACTTTAATGGTCATTGCTCATAATCGACTGCTCACTATCGAAAAAACCTTATCGATGGTGGCCGACTATCGACTATCGCCCGATGTCGATAGCCAACGTAATCGCTCAACACTAAACACAGCTCAATCAGAAATTGAACCCCAGGCTATGAACACAGATTTGAGTCTCGTCACATGCTTTATAAGCCCCAAAACTCTGTCCTGGTTTCCCCACCTCTCTTATTTTTGCCTACTCTTTTACTGGATGAAAATATAATGTGGTGGGTGGACACTTGATTGTCCTATGTCACTATCGCCACGAGATTGCAATCACGGACTGCGCTTCTGCTGTGGACCGAACAATGACCTCTGCCTGTTATGCCCAATGATTTTATGATTGGGGGGTCGTAGGTCATCAGGTATTCTGGACAGCTTGCTTACAACTTTGGCCATAAACGCATAAAACCCATGTTATCAAACATTTCAGAAATTTAAAAACCCGGGTCAAAAGGCTGGAGTGAAAAATTTACAGGCCCTTTGCTACAAATTTCCATTCACCAAGGGGGGTGATGACTCACCATTTGAGACATGGTTTAATGATAATCCAGAATACATTTAATTTTCAGTTTGCTACATTACACCTCCCCCTTTTGGAGTGGGCGTGGGGGACTGGCTCACCTGCCATCTCCTGAGCCCACCTCCGCCTCAGTCTTCCCCTGGTGAGAGAGACCATCGGCATTACCACGCTCAATGCGCTTTCTGTATCCGAACTATCAGATATTGGGTGTTGGAGGAATCCCGCTGGGCGGTACATATCACATTTACATGTGGGGGACACATTACCTCTATGACCGGGGTTTCTAAAGTCTTACCCACCTCAGAACCCGGGGAATAACCTTGGCAAAAGATTTTCCCACAGTTTGGCTTTGGATCCAACAGCTTGGAAGGGGTCACCATTACCCCCCATGGGGGTTGGAATACACTCTTTAGGCGAGCATGGAGCAACATAACTAAATTTGGATACACTCCTACTGTGTATAACAGATTGACATGCATCTTGGGCTCAGGCACATCTACTGAGTGTTGGTATCATGGACAACAGACTCAGGGATGGCCATCCCCCACATTACCATCTGGGATACACCCTCAGGTTAGATACATTATTATTGTCTTACAACATTTCTGAGATACACCCTCAGGCTTGGATACATGATCTTTGTCCATCAGTCGGCGATAAACCCTCATTTTGGGAAATAAATAAATTATTGTCTATAACAGTCTGAGATACCCCCTTTCAGGCTTGGATACATCATTTTTGGGCCCCATAACATCTGAGATACAACCCCAGGCTTGGATAAATCATTATTGTCCACAACAATCCGAGTCATGCTGGCAAGCTTAGATACAGGGGCACCCAGCATTACAGGCTGGGTTTATGTCAGCAAGGTTCATAACAGTTCCGAGAGTATCTGTGGGCTGGGATTACATCTGGGCCCACAACACAGCTGTGGGTTAAATTGATGTCTGGCCCCAACCAGCCTAGACACCGTAACATCCAGCACAACAGGCTGAGACACATCAGCAGGCCTCATAAAAAGGCTGTGATACATCCACAGGCTTAGTACATCAGAGTCACAGCAAGTATCAAAAACATAGTACAAGACATTTCCCCCTCGGGTTGGCTGGGGGTCCTTGATAGGAGGAGGGGTGACATAGGGATAGTCCCTGTTATCCCCATGGGTTTCTGGCCACAATCAGTGGGGTGGCTATCAGGGATTCCCAATTCTTTAGACTCTGGTTTGGTTCCCTGTTCCCCATGCACTTCATGATTATCAGACTCCACAGGCGGCAGGGCTGTCTGGCCTGTCATCGCCTCTGCCCTGTGATCTGATAAGGGAAGCAAGTGAGAGCTGTGACTGTCAGCAGAAGGGGGGTTGGACAGTCATTTTGCACAGTACACATATCAGTGGCATCATTCAGAGGTACATCCACTGTCAGATTTCCCTTCACATCCAGGCATTTTCCAAAAAGTATTTGCACAGTCTCTGTGGGGAATCACATATCTGGGTTGCTGGGGTTGCCTTCGGATGGGGAGCTGGAACATAATTCACTTGCATCACCCCCAAATCCAAACCCAGGAGAGCTGAGTAGGGGATAGTAGCAGAAACACCCCACTTCTCTCATCCCTCGGCCCGCTCCCCAGTCCAGATAAACCGAGCCATTGGTATAGCAGAGCGGACTCCGCCAAATCCGGTCAGCGGACAGGGTTTCTTCCCGGAATAATATCTCTAGCACCCACCATCTCTGGATGCAACAACAGTCACCTCTGCCCACTGTCTTTGAAGCCCATGGCGACTTTTCTGCCCACGGTGACAGGTTGAAGGTTATGCTTTCTCCATCCTGCAGTCCCAGTTATAAGATAGATGGAAGGGCCTGTTACGGGGGTGCTGTGGGCATAGGGGTACTCCCTTGCTTGTCTGGACAAGTGGCACTAACATGCCCCACTTTGTTGCATATAAAACATTTGCGCATGTCAGTCAATGGGCGTGTGGGTCTTGGGGACGCGGGAGCAGTACTAGGAGGGTGCCCAGGTGATCGATGGGGAGGAGAAGGGGGATCCCCAGCAGACTTACCTCTCCTCCAGGTGGACTCAGGTGTTCTCCGGGCTTCTGGCATCCTGTTGGCAACATAGGAGTCTGCTAGTTCTGCCATGTCTCTGGACGTCTTGGGTTTCCAGTCACAGACAAACTGACGGACCTCTGCAGGATAGATATGGAGAAGCTGCTCCTTGACCATTAGATTCAACAGGTCGTCAAAGCTGGAAACAGAGAGTCCTTCTACCCATTGCTTGCAGGTGGCACTTAAGTTGCTCTCCACATCTGCGTAGCTGTCAGTGGGACCTTTCTGCAGGCTCCGAAATTTCCTGCGATACACCTCCGGAGTGAGGTGATATTTCATGACCAGAGCTCTCTTTATGGCGTCATAGTCCCTGTCTTGCTCAGGTGGGAGGTCTGAAAAAAAACTTCCAAGGTTTAGCACCTTAGTCCTGGGGTTAGATATCGTGCTCACTGCTCTTTGGGCAGATGATATTGTCTGCAAGTTTTTTCAAATCCTCTTAGGAACACATCTAAGTCCCCATTTGTTCACACAGGAAAATGTTCTAGTCGGGGTTTCAAAGGGTTTGTATCCTGGGCATGAGGCTGTGGCAAAGCCTCACCCCTTTCAAGTCGTGCCAGCTGCAACTTGAGGTCTCTTACTGCTTGGCGCTCGGCCGCCTCTCGTTCTCTCTCTGCTTGGCGCTCAGCCGCCTCTCGCATGGCCTGACGTTCAGCAGCCGCAGCCTCTCATTCTCTCTCTGGCTGACGTTCCGCAGCCTCTCGCTCCGCTTGATGGTTTTGCAGGATAAGTTGTAGGCGCAAATTAGGGTCACAAGTGCTAAGCTGCTACAAAGCCATGCCCAGAGCAGAGTCCATTCCCTCCCGGAGACTGCCGGCGGCGGTTGTCCTCAGGGGAAATTATTTCAGAGCCAAATTCCGTCAGTTGGACCTTTTGCGTTGTCAGTTTCGTTTCTCTGACGCCGTTGTCCAGCTGCTGTAAATCCTGCTCCATGAGCTCACGGATCAGCTGAACCTTCGTCTTTGCTGCTGGATTGATATCTCTCTCCTCGCATAGGCTGATGAGAGTTTCTTTACTTTGCTTCTTATACAGGGCTGCCATCTTCACACAGCACCCTTTACCAAATAAAAGATAGAAAAGAAAAACAGGGAAGGGGAAACTGATTGGCGTATGTCAAGTAAGCACTTGCGATAGTCCTTGTATGACTGGTGGTAATCTTCACAAAGATTTCAGCCAGTCTTTTAGTACAGGAATTATTGCTTAACCAAGCACTAGTGCTGCAATAAAAAGAAAAATATCCCACCGCTCTGCCACCAATTTTGTCACGTACACACTCACCAGCACGTGACTGGGGGGCCCCTGTAATGGGGTAGAATTTATCTCACTTGCCCCTCACCTCTCAATCAGGTAGCGATCAAGGGAAAATACGCACCACAAGACAGTCCCAGCACCCCAAAAATATCCGCTGCCACCACCTTACTTCAATAATCAACAAGAATCAGCCGGAAGGAATCTGATTCCTAACAGATATTCTAGAAAAAAAACACGTAAAAAATGCTTACAGGCCACCTCACTGCTCTCCAGCAGCTACAAAAAGAAAATACACTCCTTCAAGGAAATGGATCCGTGCAACAACAAGAACTCACGTATTAAGGCTAACTTTAATATGAATATTAGGTACAATGCTTACATAAACAAAATATAATAACAATGGCTGACCTACACATCAATACAGTTATGAAAATAAAAGGGATAAAGATTTCACACATACAGATGTTTCAGCTTTCAGATCCAAGGGGTTTGGATAAAAAAAGAATGGAACACAGCCCAAATCAGAAATTTGAACCCCAGGCTATGAACACAGATTTGACTCTGGTCACGTGCTTTATAGGCCCCAAAAACTTTGTTTCCCGGTTTTCCCCCCCTCTCTATTTTTGCCTACTCTTTTACTGGCTGAAAATATAATGAGGTGGGTGGACACGTGATTGTCTTATGAGGGTGGTTGCTCACTATCGTCACAAGATGGCAATCACGGACTGTGCTTCTGCTGTGGACCGAACAATGACCTCTGCCTGTTATTCCCAATGATTTTATGATTGGGTGGGTCGTAGGTCATCAGGTATTCTTGACAGCTTGCATTTACAACTTTGGCCATAAACGCATAAAACCCATGTTATCTAAACATTTCAGTAATTAAAACAGTCTTAAGGCTGGAGTGAGAATCTACAGGCCCATGCTACAAATTCCATTCACACAGAGGGGGGTGATGACTCACCATCTGAGACATGGTTTAATGATAATCCAGAATACATTTAATTTTCAGTTTGCTACATTACAGTGCACCTAAAATGATCTTAATAGGATGCCCACTTCTATAGAGAGTAGCGACAGTGCTATTTTGTTTTAGATTCATAGACAATTCGCCTTTTTGTTACCATACACCTAGGTCTTTAGTAATGCTTTCACACCCTTTTTCAGGTTTGTGCGTCTCTTAGAGACATCCTCTAAGGTCTTCTGAAACTAGTTTGTATCAAGGCATGGTTCACATTTAGCAATCTTTTTTAACCAAGCTTTGTGTACCTTTATTTAATGGCCAAAGTACATGAAAACCCTGCACTTCCAATCTCATCTACTTAACTGAAACACTTTTTTTCTAAATAGCTCTTGGAAAAATGGTTGCACAGAGGTTTGCTTACTTTTTCTCCTTTCTCTTTGGATGTTTACTCAGTGTGCCCAATAAAAGACATGAACAGATCAACTATCTATTATTATTTTTATTGTGTCTATTATTTTGAATTAAAGGGGTTGTCTCACTACAAGCATTGCTTTTTATGTTAAAGATCTTGCAAAAACAAGTCACTTTGCAATATGTGCCCATTAACAGTAATCTACCTACTCTGAGATATCCCCTCTTGTATGGGCTGCATCAGCTCCTCAGGTTGCTATAGCTACAGACCTGTTTGATCTATCCTGATAGGCTGTCAGCGCTGGTTGCTGTGGCTACAGACCTGACTTCTACTGCAGCCTAGTGGAAGCCAGTAAACACGCCTCTGAATTCAAAATGAAACCAAGAAAACAGGACTGAGGTAAGATAAATCAATGTAATGAGACAACCCCTTTAATTAAGAATCAGACTACATTTGAATTAGTAATCCATGCAAAAATCAAGGTAATTCATAGTTCAATTAATGTTTCTTTCAACTGTAGTTCCCCCTAGAAACATGAGACATTGCATATCCTTTTAAGGCTACATCCAGTCATCCATTTTAGGTCAAGGTAGTGGTCTAGCTCCTTGATGATTCCTCTAACAAGAGCATAAAAAAAAATGAAAACCTATTCAGACCACTGCTGAAAAAACATCTTTGTTAAAAAG
Organism: Phyllomedusa bahiana; assembly: GCA_025379985.1. Classification (NCBI taxonomy): domain Eukaryota; kingdom Metazoa; phylum Chordata; class Amphibia; order Anura; family Hylidae; genus Phyllomedusa; species Phyllomedusa bahiana. Next base: position 31,310 of record JAODAL010026401.1, on the reverse strand, counting down.
GGTTCCCTACTTTGCGTGATGGATGCCTGTGTTGTGGTGCGCTACAAAAAATTATTCATACTCTGATAATCAAATAAACTAATTGACCTATAAATGACCTATTCAACACTCATACAACTCAATCATCGGCAGAATGTACAGTACATTTATGTTTAGTGACTCATGATTTTAGATTGGACTGTGGGAGTATGATTAGGGCAGTGGATAAGGAGTTGTATTGGTTATAGAGGACTAAATAAATTCACAATAAAGAACAGATACCTGGAGATTACAAAATAGAGAATATATAAGCGCTGCAGATCTGTAGAATTAATAAAAGGTTCATTTTGAAGTAACGCGTTTTGTGTGGGTTCGAAACTGAAATGTCATCTCCAGGTATCGATAAGCAGAATGGCGGTTATACTAACTCACCGGAAAGTGGCTGATACCCATATAAGCGCTGAAGATCCATAGAATTAATAAAAGGTTTATTTTGAAGTAACTCATTTCATGTGGATCGTGTTACTTCAAAATAAACCTTTCATTAATTCTACAGATCTGCAGCGCTTATATTGATACCGGCCACTTCCAGGTGAGTTAGTATAACCAACTTTCTGCTTATAGATACCTGGAGATGACATTTCAGTTTCGAATTAAGAATGTTTACCAAAACTTTAATTAGAACTGGAAAATCATCCATAATGTATAGGTCTGGCATTTATGGGTTCATACATCATTATAGCCAACTGTACTGATGCATAATAGTTACATAGTTACATGTTATGTAAGGCTGAAAAAAGACACATCCATCCAGTACCACCTAAAGTGTTGATCCAGAGAAAGCCAAAAACCCCCATGAAGTAAAAGCCAAATGTCCTCATTTTAGGGAAAGAATTCCTTCCCGATTCCAATCTGGCAATTAGAATTGATCTCTGGATCAATGACCCTTCTCCAAAATCCTAGTCACTATAACTTTTTTATATTATTACACTCTAGAAATGCCTCTGGACCCTTTTTGTTAGTGAATTCAACATGACAAGTTCCTCTGGCAGAGAGTTCAACAGTCTAACTGCTCTACAGTGAAGAATCCCCTCCTATGTTTATGTAGTAACATTCTTACTTCTAGATCTAGATTTTCCTCCTTATTCTAGATAAAATCCCGGGTATAAATTGATCATGGGAGAGATCTCTATGTCGACCTTCAATATATTTAAACATATTTATTAAGTCATCGTCTTTTCTCTAAACCAAATAACCCTAACATTGCCAGCCTTTTTGGGTGTTGTAAGGTCCCTAGACTTAGAGGCATACTGCTCTTAATACCTTTTGTTGCATCTGTGGCTGTCTGATAGGGCTTAAATGAAAATCATTTTGCCCACCTGTTTTATGGCAAACAAGCTTATTAAGGTTGCTTTCACATGGAGAATTTTTTGGTGCGTTTTTGGATGCGTTTTTTTGTGCAGAAATGTACAACACCAAAAACGCATCCAAAAATGCATAAAAAAATGCACCGAAAAAGTCTTCATGTGAAAGCACCCTAAGTTTCATCCCAAGACTTATAAGAAGCTACCCTGTAAAAGCTGTAATTTTGCTGCAGATTTGACACAGCTTCAGATAATGCATCATCTAGTAAAAAAAAATAAAGTACTTGCTGAATTAAATGAGAGTGCCAAACAACCTGATTCATTCATTTAAATCTGTTTGTCAGATGTCTTATAATGATGTCTAAGCAGTTGTGAAAATCAGTGACTTTGAACCTTTCTTCTGGATTGTGCAATTTCTCATCAATACAAATTTTCATCAAAATAATTTTCACTTTGGCAATTCATTTTGGCAACTATGATCTTCATACATTCTTCATGATAATGAGACAGCACTTTTTTCGGGCTATTTTAGAATTGTTCCTGTAGTTTCTAAGTTACTAAGTAACATTCTTAATTAAAAGTTTTGCCTGTGATAAATTAATGCTTGTAGCCTGGAGCAATATAGACAGAGCATTAACATTATGAATACTTTTGTTTGCAGGACAACTAACAAAACAAACTGAAATAAGTCAATTTTCTTTTTAAAGAGGACCAGTGTCATCTCCTGACTTGTCTGTTTTACTAAACATTTGTGTTCCCCGTAATAACAGTTCTGGAGCATCTTCTCATAACTCATTAATGTGCTGTTCCTCTGTTATTCCTTCCAGAAATATATTATTGAATCAGTCAGCTGGGTGTTACTGTAAGGGACCGGTCAAGGGCGCACAAACAGAGTGAGGCCCTGAAGTTGGTCCCAACCACTGTCTCTGCCTTTTGGGGGTGCCCGATTCCTTAATAGGTCGGCCCCAATCAGAAGACTGAGTACTACACTAACTATGTGAAAAAAGGGGATGCAGACAAACGAACAGGCAAGCAAAGTCGGTAACAATCGGGAGATGCAGTAACAAATTGGGAGACAGGAGAATAAACGGAAACCAAGCCAAGTCAAATAACAGGAGAGGCAAAAAAGAGAAAAAGCGAGCTATAGGCAGAGAAACAGAACAGTATAGCAGGCAAGGAGAGGAGATAGAATAGCCCTTATATACCTGCCAGAAAGACTAAGGACAAAGGTGATAGGTGGAAGAAATGGGAGACCAGATAGGAACACCGAACTGTCAATCACCCAGACCAGCAAGGAGCAAGGTTAAACCGTGGAGTGCTGGGAAATTCCTGACTACGGCGTTGGCCAGAAATCAACAAAACATAAGAGAACAGAAGACCAGGTTCACACTAGTGAATACAAATAAAGGTATTATCTCCGAAGCTGTGGTCTGGTCACAGAGGCCCTAGCCGGCAACCAGAGTCAAACGCAAGGGGTCTGCCAGGTGCAATCATGACCGTTACATTCAGTTTTCAGAGGGGTGTGTTCATGCACTTGCCCAATTAGCAAAATCTAGATGTCAAAAAGATGCTCCAGAATTATTATTTCACGGGGAATACTATTATTTATGTAGAGCAACAAATATTTTTTTCAGATCCTCAGACAGTTCTTTGCCATGAGGTGCCATGTTGAACTTCTAGTGACCAGTATGAGAGAGTATGAGAGGTATCACATTATATTCAACAAACCTGCTCCCAATTCACATCTGAGATCTTGTAACACTAATGAGTCACATGACAATGTGGAGGGAAAATGGCAAACTGGACACAATTTTTCAATTTTCACTTAATGGTGTACTCACTTTTGTTGTCCGTGGTTTAGACGTTGATGGCTGTGTGTTGAGTTATTTTGAGGGTACATCAAATTGACAATGCTATACACACTGTCAACAGACTACTTTACATTGTATCAAAGTGTCATGTCTTTGGTGTTGTCCTATGAAAAAAATTAATATAGCATTTTTCAAAACCTGCAATATACAAATATATTACATACAGATGTACTATATTTAATAATTAGGGGATGTCTAAAGGTAATTGGTAACACTGGATTTTATTTAGGGTTATCAGAGTACAGGGGGTTGAATACACATGCACGCCACATTTTCAAGTTTTTTAATTTGCAAAAATTTGAAAAAGCATGTTTTATATAAAAGTATAATATATATAATAATAATATATAATACATATGCATATATATATATATATAGTGGGTTGTAAAAGTATTCATATTCCTTGAACTTTTCCTCATTTTTAACATTACAACAACAAATTTAAATGCATTTTATTGATATTTTATGTATACAGTTGAAACCAGAAGTCTACATGCACTATATAAAATGACACATATGCATGTTTTTCTCACTATCTGACATGAAATCAGAATAAACCTTACCCATTTTAGGTCAATTAGGGTTACCAAAATTCTTTATATTTGCAAAACGCCAGAATAATGCAAGAGAGAGAATTATTTACGACACTTGTATTACTTTCTGCAAAGTCAATACACTAGGATTACTATACCTTTAAACAATTTGGAATAGCCCATTTTATGATGTCATGACTTTGGAAGCTTCTGATAGGTTTATTGGCAAAATCTGAGCTAATCAGAGACATACCTGTGGATGTATTTTAATTTCACACCAGAAACACACTATTTCTGTGTGTAACATCATGGAAAAATCTAAAGAAATCAGCTAAGATATCAGAAAGAGAATTGTGCACAAGTCTGAATCATCCTTGGGTGCAATTTCCAGATACTTGAAGGTGCCTTGTTCATCTGTACAAACAATTATACGCAACTACAAACAAGATGGGAATGTCCAGCCATCATACCGCTCCGGAAGGAAATGGGTTTTGTGTCTCAGAGATGAACGTGCTTTGGTCCGACATAGTTACCTAGTTACATAGTTTGTCAGGCCGAAAAAAGACATACCTCCATCCAGTTCAGCCTATTGTGCTAAAGTATTGTTTAAAGTGTTAAGTGTTGATCCAGAGGAAGGCAAAAACCCCCATGGAGGTAGAAGCCAAATTTTGTCCTCATGTTAGGGAAAAAATACCTTCCTGACTCCAATCTGGCAATCGGAATAAATCCCTGGATCAATGACCCTTTTCCAGAATCCTAGTCACTATAACTTGTTATATTAACATCTAGAAATATTCCGGGAACCCTTCTTCAGAACCCTAGTCACTATAACATGTTATATTATCACACTCCAGAAATGCATCCAAGCCCTTTTTGAACTCTGTTAGTGAATTCACCATGACAATTACCTCTGGCAGAGAGTTCCACAGTCTCACCATCTAACAGTAAAGAATCCCTTTCTATGTTTATGTAGAACTTTCGTTCCTCAATGGTAGAGGATGCCCCCTTGTTCTGGATACAGTCTGGGTATAAAAAAAATGTTGAGAGTTCTCTATATTGACCTTTCATATATTTAACATATTTTTTTATGCCCCCTGAAGCCGTCTTTTCTCTAAACTAAATAACCCTAATCTTGCTAATCTTTCTGGGTATTGCAGTCCACCCAGCCCTTTTATTATTTTTGTTTCCCACCTTTGTACCTGTTCAAGTTCTACAATGTCTTTCCTGTGCACTGGTGCCCAAAAACTGAAACACAATATTCCATGTGTGGTCTAACCAGGTAAACTTGCATACTGGGAGAATAATGTTCTCATCATGTGCATCTAGGCCCCTTTTAATACAATTCGTGATCCTATTTGCCTTGGCAGCTGCTGTCTGACACTGGCTGCTACAGTTAAGTTTACTGTCCACCAGGATTCCCAAGTCCTTCTCCATGTCACCTTTACCCAGTGTTTTTCCATTTAACATGTAATCATGTAATGGATTTTTCCTCCCATGTGCATAGCCTTGCATTTATCAGTATTAAAACCTCATCTCCCACTTCTCTGCCAGGTTTCCCCAACCTTTTCCAGATCCCTTTGTAATAAACATTATCCTTTATTTGTGTGGATTCCTTTACGAACTTGTATCATCTGAAAAGATCGATATTCTACTGTGCAATCATGTGTAAGGGACCATTAATGAAAATAATTAAAGAGGATAGGGCCCAATAACTAAAGCCCTGTGGTACCCCACTAGTTAACAGGGTTTCCGTCTGAGCATTATACCGTTAATTACCACCTTTGTTTTCTATCAGTGACCCAAAGTTGCTTACCCACTTGCCCCACATTTTCCCCCAGTCCAAGCATTCTCATTTTAGTTAACAACCTTTTATGTGGAACAGTATCAAATGCTTTAGAAAAAATCCAAATATATGAATCCAGTGGCTTCACCCGATCCAGTCTGGAACTAAACTTCCTCCATAGAAGCTGAGAGATTAATTTGAAGGGAACGATCTTTCATAAACCAATGCTGGAATGGCGTTACACATTTATTTTAGTGATACTTCAGGATAGCATCTCTAAGAAAACCTTCAAACATTTTACCCAACAACAGAGGTTATGTTTTACGGCTATAGTTTCCTGATCACTTTTTGACCCTTTTTGAATATTGGCACCACATTTGCTATGCGCCAATCTTTGGGACATACCCTTTATTCATATAGCCCATAAATTTAAGAATAGGGGCCTATCTATCACATTACTTAACTCCCTTAGGACACGTGGGTGTATACCGTCAGGGCCTGGGGATTTGTCTATTTTAAGCTTCCTAAGGCGGAGCTGCACGTCTTCCTGCTTTAGACAAGAAACATTTAAGTTGGAATTTCCCTCCCCCCTTTGCTCATCAACAGGAAGCTCATCCTCCTCGGTAAATTCAGTGGAGAAGAAATTGTTTAATAGGTTTTTCTTTCTTCTCATCGCCCTCCACAGTCTCTCCCTCAGTACTTTTTAAAGGGCAAACATTTTCTTTTTTAATCTTTTTACTATTTATATAGTTAACAAATATTTTGGGGCTACTTTTACTTTCTATGGCAATACGTCTTTCTGTCTCCAGCTTTGCTGCCTTAATCATTTTTTTTTACATATTATATATTTTTTTCCTTATAGCTTTTTTTGTGCCTCTTCACTGCCCTCCTGTTTTAGTAAACTGAAACGCCTTCTTTTTGGTTTTTTTTTGCTTCTTAACATCTCTATTGATCCACATTGGGTTTTTACTGTTTCTAATTTTTTTTTTACCATATGGTATTTTAAAACCTCTCACAAGTGAGCGCCCTAAGATGTTTTTAAAGATCTCCCATTTATTTTTTGTTTCGCTATTTTCAAACAACCTTGTCCCAGTCAATACAGTTTTAGAGCCTCTGTAAGCTGGATAAAATTAGCCTTCCTCAAATTCAGTGTTTTTGTGGCTCCATGACAAAAAGCTCTATTGAAGGATAAATGGGAAGTTTTATTATATTATGGTCACTATTCCTAGTGCCCCTCAACCTGAACCTTTGTTACTCTGTCAGGTCTATTAGTCAATATTAAGTCTAGAAGGGCCTTACCTCTAGTCGGTTCCTGCACCAATTTGGAAAGGTAATTATCTTTGTTATAGACAAAAACATGTTTACTTTGTGAGAGCTACAGGTTTCAGATTCCCAATTTATGTCTGGGTAGTTAAAGTCGCCCATAATAACAACCTCATTCTGATTAGATGATTAGAGCATATCTTCTATGGGTTTTTGTTATATTTGGGGGCCTGTAGCAGACTCCTAAACAGAATTATTTATGTTATTTCCCTCATGTATATTTAACCATAAAGATTCCACCTGTTCATTACCTGTACCTATTTTCTTCCCGCAGTGTTGGCTTCAGACAGAATTTTACATTATAGGGCAGACACCTCCCCCCTTTCAGTGTTTACGGTCACTTCTAAATAGAACTGTAACCCAGCAAGTTACCTGCCAGTCGTAGCTCTCGTCCAGCATTGTTCATTTATCCCCACTATGTCATATTTTTCTTCTGCAATTAATAATTCTAGTTCATTTATTTTTTGGGTCAGACTCCTGGCATTGGTTAGCATGCAATTTAGAGATTTGTCAGCTTTTATTCCTTTTTCCCTATACTTTTTAACTATTGATACACCCCCTCCCTCCACTCCACACCCTGATTTATTACTAATTCCCAGCTCTCTATTTTTCACTTTCTTGCACACTTTATGTTAGTTTCCCCTCCCCCCAAATCCCTAGTTTAATATTCCTCCAACTTTTGGCATTTTGTCCCCCAATCCAGCTGCATCATCCTCATTCAGGTGCAGCCCGTCCCTAGCATAGAGTCTGTAGCCAAGACAGAAGTCTGCCCAGTTCTCCAAAAACCCAAATCCCTCTTTCCTACACCAATTTTTGAGCCACTTATTCACCTTTTCATTCTCCCTCTGCCTCTCTGTTGTGGCCGTGGAACAGGTAATATTTTGAAATATTACCCTGGAGGTCCTTTGCTTGAGCTTTTTGCTAAGTCCCTGAAATCATTTTTTTAAAGGGCACTCCACCTTTCCTCTAACTTTGTCATTGGTTTCCAAAGTGTGGAAACCCTGACAGCTGGATTCTCACTAGCCCCACCCAGCAATTGTTTAGCCCGATCTGCGATATTTTCGAACCCGGGCCCCAGGTAAACAACATACTGTTCGACGATCCCGGTCTTTGTGGCAGATTGCCCTATCTGTGCCCCTTATAATTGAGTCCCCAACTACTAGCACCTGTCTAGCCTGACCTGCACTCCTATTCCCCATCTTTCTGGAGCAGACAGGGATAGTGTCTAGTTGCAGCAATGCTATGTCTGAGCCGACATCCCCCTCATCTGCCAATCTTGCAAATTGGAGTGTGCCAGTTCAGGACTAGCCTCCCTAATACTCTTCCCTCTACCCTTCTTTCTAACTGTTTCCCAGCTAGCTGCCTCATGTTCCTGCACCTCCATGCTACCATCCTCCCCAGCATCTACACCTGGCGAGTGATTGCTCCCGTGAGCCGCAAACTTGCTTCCAAAGTTGGCAATGGATCTCAGTGTTGCCACTTTTCTCATTAGATCCGGATACGGGCTTTAAAATGTGCAGTGTGCACACATCTTGCACAGCAGTATGGACCCTCAAACTGTTTGGTCAAGGATGGCATATATTGCATAGGTCGTGCACCGGACCAGCATTGTCCAAAAATGGAAACTCCTGGGGATGTTTTCAAAAAAAAAAAAAGAAATACAGATACAAATTTTGAAAAAAACTGTATAGTACTGCCCTTTATAAAAACCCCAAATCTAAAGTCACCCAATATTAAGTCCCACACTTAAGCAAAACGACACACTTTAGAAAAAACAGACACACTCGCACGCTCAGAATACTGGCTTAGGCTACTTAGCTTTTAACCCTTTAATCCAAAGCAGTTCATCAGCATCAGCAGCAGCAGCAGCCACTCTCCTTTGAGAAAGCAAAGGCCTACTGCCTCCAAACAGCTGCAATTTAAGCTCTGCTGATTAGGTAACCACACCCCTAACTAGTCACCTGAATAGTCACATGACTAGTCACCTGATTGATTCAGCAAAACTCAGTATGGATGTATGCTTGCAGTTATGGAACTACAAGACACAAAACTACTCTTTAATACTATAAATGTAAGCTAGAACAATATGTTTAAACTGCAATGGATAAACTATATGTCTGCTACAGATTTTAAATGTATTGTAATGATAAATAAACACAGGTATTTGCTGAAGAATTATCAAGGGCTTCTCCACCCAATATTAAGTCCCACACTTAAGCAAAACGACACACTTTAGACAAACTTGCACGCTCAGAATACGTGCTTAGGCTACTTAGCTTTTAACCCTTTGATCCAAAGCAGTTCAGCAGCAGCAGCAGCAGCAACTCTCCATTGCATATCAACCCAAGAACAAAAGCAAAAGACCTTGTGAAGATGCTGGCGGAAACTGGTAAGTTTGTGTCATTATCCACAGTGAAATGAGTACTATATCATCATGGACTAAAAGGCCAATCTGCCAGAAAGAAGCCATTACTCCAAAAGAAACATATAAGCCAGATTAATGTTTGCAAATGCATATAGGAACAAAGACCTATATTTTTGGAGACATGTCCTGTGGTTTGACAAAACTAAAATTGAACTGTTTGGCAACAATAAGCATCGATACGTTTGGAGGTAAAAGGAAGAAGCTTGAAAGCCTAAGTACACCATCACAACTATGAAACACAAGGGTGGTAGCATCATGCTCTGGGGTTGTTTTGCTGCAGGAGAGAGTGATGCACTTCATAAAATAGATGGCATCATGAGGAAAGAAGATTATGTGGCAATACTGAAGCAACATCTCAAGACATCAGCCAGGAAGTTAAAGCTTGGGCGCAAATAAGTCTTTCAAATGGAGAATGAGCCGAAACATATTGCCAAACTGGTTACAAAGTGGCTTAAGGACAACCAAGTCAATGTTTTGGAGTGGCCATCACAAAGCCCTGATCTCAATCCCATTGAAAATTTATATACATAGCTGAAAAGGCAGGTGCAAGCAAGGTGACTACAAACTGGCTCAGTTACATAGTTCTTTCAGGAGGAATGGGCCAAAATTCCTCCCAAATCTTTTGGGTGAGAAGCTTGTGGAAGGATATCCAAAACATTTAACCCAAGTAATACAGTTTAAAGGCAATGCGTAAACCAAATAAGGGTCTGGAACCACAAAAGGTTAGACCTGTTATTTCTAGTGTGGTTTAGATAACCCAAAACAGAGGAGTTTGGGTGAATAGTAAAAAGATTAAAACAGAAAATGTTGACCTTTTGAAAAGTAGTGAGGGAGATACTGTGGAGGACGATGAGAAGAAAGCAAACCTATTAAACTATTTTTTCTCCACTGTATTTACCGAGGAGGATGACCTTCCTGTTGATGGGCCCGAAGGATGAGGTTTAAACTCAATTTAAATGTTTCTTGTCTAAACCCAGGAAGAAGTTCAGCTCCCTCTTTAAAGATTAAAATAGACCCAAATCACCAGGTCCTTATGGTATACACCTCCGTTGTTACCAAAGGGAGTTAAGTAAAGTCATAGTTAGGCCCTATTCTTAATTTTTTATGGACTGTTATAATAATGTTATGTCCCAAAGGATTGACGAATAGCAAATGTGGTGGCAATATTAAAAAAGGGGTCAAAAAGTGATCCTGGAAACTATAGAGTGGTAAGTTTAACCTTTGTTGTAGTTAAAATGTTTGAAGGTTTTCTAGGATGATCCTGGGTATCTCACTAAAAAAAATTGTATTACTATGTTCCAGCATGGGTTTATGAAGGATCGGTCCTGTCAAACTAATCTCAGCTTCTATGAGGAAATTAGTTCTAGACTGGATCGGGGTGAGGCATTAGATGTTGCATATCTAGACTTTTCTAAAGCAGTTAATACTGTGCCCCATAAAAGGTTGGTAAGTAAAAAAGAGATGCTTGGACTGGGGAAAATGTTTGCAAGTGGGTAACTGCTACAATGATAGAATCAAAGGGTGGTGATTAACGGTACATACTCAGATGGATCCCTGTTACTTTGTGGGGGTTACCACAGGGTTTAGTATTTGGGGCCCTATCCTCTTTAATTTTTTCATTAATGATCTTAACATGGATTGCACAGTAGAATATCGATCTTTGCAGATGATACTAAGCTCGTAAAGGAATCCACACAATAGAGGATAATGTGTTTATTACAAAGGGATCTGGATAGGTTGGAGGCCTGGGCAGAGAAGTGGCAGTGAGGTTTTAACACTGAAAATGCAAGGTTATGGACATGGGGAAAAAAATCCTTTCCATGATTACATGTTAAATGCCAAAACACTGGTTAAAAGTGACATGGAGAAGGACTTGGGAATCCTGGTGGACAGTAAAGTTAACTGTAGCAGCCAGTGTCAGACAGCAGTTGCCAAGGAAAATAGGATCATGGATTGTATTAAAAGGGGCCTAGATGCACATGATGGGAACATTATTCTCCCACTATACAAGTCACTGGTTAGACCACACATGGAATATTGTGTACAGTTTTGGGCACCAGTGCACAGGAAAGACAGGTACAAAGGTGGACAAAAAAAATAATAGAAGGACTGGGTGGACTGCAATATCCAGGAATATTAGCAAGATTATGGTTATTTAGTTTAGAGAAAAGACGGCTTCAGGGGTACATAATAAATATGTTTAAATATATGAAAGGTCAATATAGAGATCTCTCTCAACATATTTTTATACCCAGGACTGTATCCAGAACAAGGGGGTATCCTCTGCGCCTAGAGGAAAGACAGTTTCTACATAAACACAGAATGGGATTCTTTACTGTAAGAGCAGTGAGACTGCGGAACTCTCTGCCAGAGGAACTTATCATGGTGAATTCAATAACAGAGTTCAAAAAGAGTCTGGATACATTTCTAGAGTGTAATAATATAACAAGTTACAGTGAATAGGATTCTGGAGAAGGGTTGTTCATCCAGGGATTTATTCTGATTGCAAGGTTGGAGTCGGGAAGGAATTTTTTTCCTAAAATGAGGACAATTGGCTTATACCTCATGGGGGTTTTTGCCTTCCTCTGGATCAACACTTTAGCAAAATAGGCTGAACTGGATGGACAATTACGGCCTTACGAACTATGTAACTATGTATGTAACTATATACTTCGTTCTGAGTTTGCCATCCTATATCCTTGACACTTCGGATCTTTTGTGACATTTGGAGGGCATTTCGGTTGGGACTGAAGTACTACTTACCTCCTAGATGTGGAAGCGCTCTATAGCAGCATTCCTCGCCCTTCTGGAATTGCTGCTACGGAGTATTTTCTAAATATTAGGGGCATTAAGCATCAGCAACATAACACCTTTGTTTTGAGGCTGTGGATTATGTGTTGCGACACAATTATTTTTTGTTTGACCTTCAGACCTTCCACCAGCTCAGTTGCACAGCTATGGGGATCTCTTGTGCTCCCACATATGCTAATCTGTTTCTGGGCTGTTGGAGGCTACCCTGGTTTCCCAACCAGGAGATGATCAATGGCCCCCCAGATCCTTTTCTGGGGGAGGTACATTGGCGACATTTTGATCCTCTTAGAGCTAACCAGGATCTCTTTTGAAACCCCCGTGAACCATCTGAACATCAATAATATAGGATCGCATTTCACATTTGAAGTTCAAGAATGTAGGTTACCTTTTTTGGATGTTCTTACGATGAAGAACTCAAGAGCTTATATACACACCAATCTACGTAGGAAACAGACTGCTACCAATAGCCTCTTACGGTGGGAAAGTCATCATCCTGTTTGCCTTAAACAAGACATATCTAAGACCCTTTTCCTTTGGGTAAGGAGAAACTGCTCCAGATCCAATGACTTTTACCAGCAATCAAGAATTTTACGAGATTGTTTTTTGAATAGGGGTTATCCTCAGAAGATTGTTGAGTCAGCATATCAACAAGCACGGATAATCGCCACTTTTGAGGATCGGAATCAGGAAGTGTTAAACATCTAAAATAAATATTGGCATATCCTTCAGATGGATCGGGATTTATCTGATTATGTCCCATGTCGCCCACAAATAACTTACTGGAAAGGAAGATTGCCAAAAGGCAGACTTGTTCAAAGTCATTTTGTACCCTTACAAAATCATACTTGTATGTGGTTAGACAGGAAACCCCTAGGTACCTTTGGATGTGGCTCCAACTACCTGGCTTGCCCTGTGATACAACAGGGCAACACCTTTCATAGTGCCTTCGATGGGAAGGAACATTTTACTAAGGATTTTGCTAACTTCAAAATGGAAGAAGTCATTAATTTATGTATTTGTCCTTGCCCACTCAACTACATTGGTAAGACCAAAAGGCAACTAAGAAGCAGAATAGGCGAACATGCTGCAGATGTAAAACACAGGAGAGATACTCCAATTGTGCATCACATTCATGAGTTCCATAATGGGGATTTCAGGATTTTGCGCCTCAGTGTGATTGAAGTAGTCAGATCATCACCACAAGGGGGAACTGGGACCAGAGAATTATCCGTAGGAAATGGAATATATTTATCGGATGGGGTCTCTTCAACCGAATGGTTTAAATGAATCCCATTATTTTGGCTGTTTCATCTAAATTATAAAGGAATACTGTTTTTGTTTTCTGCCTTCCCTGTTTATTCCTTTTATTGGTGGTCACTTTTTTCTAAATCCTAGTCTGGGTTGTTGTCTGAAAATTCGGGTTTTAACACGTTTTTTTTATATATTATGTAATGGTGTCTGTTCCACTATTTGATTATCACTTGTCCAGTGGGAACCCCATGACTCAATTAGTTATTCCCTTTCATTTTGTGAGCACTCTTTTAATACACAATTCTTCTTTCCCCTCTTTATTTTTCATTTGTTGTTATTACTTTCTTTATTGCTTGCTATTGTTATACACATACTTAGCCTTTATTAGTTGCATCCACTGCCTCGCTCTACATATGCAGCCTAATTGTAGCTGTGTATGATATTGCGGCTATTGGTGGCTGTCTGTGACATGCATAATACGTTTCACGGGGCTTGCACATGCATACTGTTACTCTGTAGCCGGAAGTTACTCGGGACATGCATTTCGCGTTCCACTTGGATCGCACATGAGCATTAACAATAATCGTACAAGAAGCCGTCGGAAGTCATTATTGATACGTGTTATGTCGATGTGAGTTACATGTGTTTTAACTTAACACTCTTTTGTTATAAAATTAAGAGGTTGTTTTTTAGTGGCAGTTAGTGAATTTTAGTTGCCTCTAGTCCATCTTGTGTGCCAGGATAGTTATTATACATCCGGGAGGTATACCCTAATTCACAAGCTTTTGGTGTGGGGTATCATTCCCTATCTTTTTGGATACTTCCTATTCCTAGTCAGAATTAGTTATTTGACTCTTTTTCTGTCCTCTGAAGAAGCCTTTATCTTCTAAGGGGGAAACGCATCATGAATTGTAAATTTTAGGTGTCCTTTATGTGGCAGTTTTTTTAGTGTAAGGGTTGGTACTTAGGGTTCAGTACTGTTAGCAGAGCCACCATTTTCAGGGCGATGTCCCCACAGCTTGGTAGGGAAAGTATAGTTATTATTTTTTTACTATTCCCATGCATTGCTTCTCTCCTTAAAGCACTTCGATTATTCTGGTTATTTGTCTCGCTTCTATGTCACCTGGATTGGAATCACGGAGTCTTCTGTAGGTCATCTAACTGTAAGTCCTTTCATTGTCATCTTTCTAGACCCTACGGACCTCTCGTTTGTATCTGGATGGTACTGACAATATTGTTTTGGTTCTGGGGAATTGTCTATACAATTTTAAAAGCATTTATTAAAAGTTTTATTTTAGTTGTTTTTTTTGTTTGCGGTGATAGTTTGGTCAAAACTCAACGCTCTCTATAGAATTTTTTGCTGTTTATTTAAGGGCAATGCTACAATGAAATGAAATGTATGTAAACTTTTGACGTTGCAGAAAGTAATAAAAATGCCTTTAAAAAAGCTCTCTCTCATTATTCTGGAATTTGGCAAACACAAACGGGTAAGGTTTATTCTGATTTCATGTCAGATGGTGAGAATAACATGCATATGCGTCTTTTTATATAGTTCATGTAAACTTCTGGTTTCAACTGTATATATAGTTAATGCCTGTCTGTCCTCTGATGAACCTATAAAGGCTTTTGGAAAATGCTTTGAAATGTAAAAACTTCTTTAAGAAATTGCTTTATTAATTCTTTCTTTAAATTTTCGTACATTTCTAATCTCTTTTTAAACTAGATATAGATAAAAGAAAACTATTTTTTCAAGGTAATTACTACTGTTACTTTTCCCAATTTTCTCTTTAAGAATAAGAGCAGACCACGTTTGCCAATGCTATTGTCAAGGTGACATTAACTTCTAGAAGTGAATTCTTTTCTAATTTGCCTTTCAGTTCCTTAGACAATTGTTCCCTCATTCCGCAACTGATCATAAACAACGCAGTTTTCAGTTTTTGATCTTTCATAAAGCTGTAGTTTGGTAGATAAACCTTTCCAATTATTTTTTGCCCAAGTTGTGTTTATTTTATTTTTAAGTGGATACCAAACAGCCAACATAGTTCACAATATGCTGCATTTTACTTTTGAGTGTAACAAAACCAAGCAATGTAAAATGCTAGCCAATTAACCTCTTAGATACCGTGGTCCATTGCAGCCACAGGGCTAAGGGGAAGACAGAGGGAGCTCCCTCTGTCTTCATTGCCAACCGCATGACACGAGTGTGAGGTGGTGATGGCTTCTATGACAACCCAGAAGCCAAACAAATGCCTTTGTTAGGCTTTCGGGTTGCCTGTGACATCATCATGTCCAGCCATGACAGGAGGGCAAAGGGAAAATGGTAATTGAGAGATCCCGTGATACATAGCTGTACAGTACTATACTGCCATATATTGTGGCAACAGTTTAATAGATCACTAAGTCAAGTCCCTTATGGGGACAAGTAAAACAAATCACAAAAGTAAAACAAATGAAAAAAAAAGTGAAAGTAAAAAAAGTAAAAAACACAAACATGAAATAAAACACATGCACCGCCCTTCCCACATTACAAACACCAATCGCCCCAAGTACACATATTTGGTATTGCCACATGCATAATAACCTGGTCTATACATCTGTCACTTTATTTAACCCATACAGTGAAAGGTATAAATAAAAAAAATTATAGAATTGTGATTTTGTGTGCATCCGATGCACGATTTAATGGATTTAAAGCGATCAAAGTCATAGAGAATTGCCACATGTGGTACCAATGAAAATGTCAGTTTGTCCCGACAAAAAACCCTCTTTCCCAGCTCTGTATACAGAAAAACAAAGGTATGGCTATTAGAAGATAGCAATGCATAAATATTGTTTTATACAACAAAAACCCTTTTTTAAAGTGCTACAACAGTAAATGAAGATATAAATTGAATATCATTGTAATTGTATCGACACACAGAGTAAAACTAACTTACCATTTAGACTGCATGGTGACCGCTATAAAAAATAGAAAAACACTATTAGGATTGCTGTATTTTCCTCATTCTTCCTCATAAAAATTAGATTTAAAGGCGATCAAAAAGTCATGTCCTCCTGAAATGATAACAATAAAAATGTCACCTCATTCCACAAAAAACAAGCCTTTATACAACTCTGTGCACAGAAAATGAAAAATGTTATGGTTCTCAGACTATGATGGTGCAAAAACATGTTTTCTTTTTTAAATTAAAGTGTTTTTATTGTTTAAAAACAGTATAACAGGTTACCACTTAATATTCAGGCACTGGGTGGTGCTACAGCAGTCATTGGCATATCATCTCTGCTATTTCTGGTTGAGCCTGTTAGAGGGACATATGTGATTGAAGGATAGAAGGCTATAGAGCTCTAAAGTGTTGAAGGTTGTCAGTAAGAAACATAAACAAGTTCATATGCTGCTGATAAGACACAGCAGGTAGTGATGTCACCATCCCAGCCTGGACTGCTAGATCAGAGAGAGATTTCAGTAACCTAGGAAACCTTCTGTAAACAAGCAGGAGATTAGAACTGCTCTAACTCTGAAAATAAAGCAAAATCAGTACAGCAGTGTATTTGACAGTAGTCTTTATTTACCTTTGCCTACATATTTAAAGCTAATCACTGTGGTGAGAATACATTTTAACAATGTATCATGCCCCTCCTATTTATATTATATAATAACTTGGTAGTCACCAAAATGCTATTAATGTTTTTTTTTAATTTTTTTGTTAAATTTACATTTGTACTGTTTAAATTAAATCTAGATCCTCAGATTTTTGCAACAAAAAGAATGATCACCGCACCTTCAAAGTTTCAGATGACACCTGCCTCCTGGAAGTTTTGCTTTGAGACTTCACTTTTACTTTAAGGAAACACAAAACATTATGCCACAACTTGTCTAAATAGAGATATGGACAGATGGTTTACCAGAAGGAAAACTGCTCTACATTCAAGATGTTATTGTTTTTTCCTATATTAAATTGTGCAGAATTGGTCAGCGTGAAACACCATGGCAAGTTTAGCCCATCACAGTAGTGTGTTTACGTAACTGAAATGTAATTAGTATAAATATTAGTGAATGCATCAATACTGCTCTTATTGTCTCTGCTCATCTTTGGCTTTTTTTTACTGTATACAGATGGAAATGTAGGGGCGTTTTTCTAAATGATGCTGAATTCTAAAGTAGTGGCATAATACAAAGACATGCATAAAATACTAGACAAGAACTCATACTTTGGATTTGGCTTGGTTCTTATTCCATGTTTGTTTTGGTTTGCCTCTTCTTAAATTAAATTGGATTTCAGTTATTAATGTAAGTAAATATTTATGTTACAGATGCAGATAAACAGATAAAGCAAAGATAACCTTGTCAGAGAACGCACCATTAAATCACAACACAGAAAGTTATCTCAACTTTTACAATACTTTTGAATGGCTAACGTTGTGATCTAAGAGCAGATAATACGAAAAGCTGTCATATCACTGTCAAGTTACACGCCGTTACATCTATAATATACAATTTTACTTTTTAAATGATAATAGGGATAGTGCCACAGCAATTAGGCCATGCAGTGTTTAACCCCTTAAGCCCCAGGCCTGAAAAGTAGTTAATGACCAGAATTTTTTTTTAGATTTTGCCTCCCTTGCGTTTCAACAGTTGTATTTTAACTTTTTTATTTTTTCAATGACGCAGTTGGAGGAGGCCTCTTTTTTTTCGGGACAAGTTGTACTTTTATGGGGGTATAGTTTATGTTCACTTAGATAATTTTAGCAGGAATTTTCTTTTAATTTTTAAAAAGTTAATTTTTTTTTTTATTAATTTTTTTTTTTCACCATTCCTCATTCCATACTAATTACTTGGTTATTATTAAGTTACAGGTTATTCAAAGAGTTGAGCGATTTTTATCGCACAAACGTTGAATCGGCAGGTATTTATGTGATCGATAATTTACAGATCATGCGATAATTAAGGTTACAATCTGGTGCGATCATCTAATTTATCGGGGGATTCGCGCCTTTTTCCGGCCACCTTCCTGATATTTTGGCGGCCAGCATATCAGATTACAGTAATAGTGCAGGGTGAGATGTGTGTGTCGACGTCATGATTGGGATGTGTATGGTTGCGATTGGCTGGAGAAATCACATGGGACCTCACGTTTTACTATAGACAGCGTTCCCTGTTCAGCCTCTGTGTCTCTCGCGTCTCATAATGGATAGGACCTGCGCTCTGCCTGTGGCCATTCATGTCTCAGCGAAATTAGGTCTTTTTGCACGAGAGAAGACGTCTTCTTTTACGCTGTGATCCTTCCAATTTTGTTAGATTAGAGATTGATAGATTTTATTGTAGTTAGCTAGTGAATTTTAAAGACAGCATCTACCCGCTGTAAATTCACGGCGGGGGAGCGGGGTGGGGGAGGGGCCGCGGACGGCGCACACGACAAGCTCTATCTATAAAGAATCACTGGATAATGTTCCACCAAGACTTAGTGTAGTCATTGTAGTGGAATATCTTTATTATTATCAGTTTCTGCTATTGAATATTTCCTGTTTATTGGAGCAGTCTGAAACATTATATATGGTTTCAAATCTCATTTCTAGGTAAACGCAGGTCTCTTTGTTAGCTGCAAAACTACACTTTTATTATTCAGTATAATTTCTGATAGGTGTTCAATTTTAAAAATTACACCTGTGGACATGCTTGAATATCCACCTTGAGTTAAAATTACAATCCAGACAATCTTGTAGTCAGACCAGGTTGTTTGTTTGCCCAAAAATTACCGTGCATCGTACGAATACATTTCAGTCAACATGTTTTTTTGGTCTCTTTTGCGCACCCCTGCATTGGGCATTGACGCAGGCATCTACGTAAATCTGTAATACAGCAATTCTATATTCACCACAGCGTGATCTGTAAGGTTGCAATAAATATCGTTTATTTTACCAAAACATAAAAACAGTTACGTGTTTTTTTTTGGACTTTTGCACCCCAGACATTGTGCATGACGCATGCATCTACGTATATCTTTATACTAGCAATTCTATAGTTCACCACAGGTGATTGAAAGATGCAAAAAATATCGTTTATTATACCCAAAACACATAACAGTTACGTGTTTTTTGGACTTTTGCCAAGTCCAGATTTGTTGAGTTGATAGACACCATTGCAGTAAATTTTGAATCAGCAATTTTGTTGTGATTAGAGGGATTTGAGAATAGCTGTGATTGCCGTCTTTTACTAAGAGACTTCAAACTATTCCATTACCTTCTCAAAATTTTTATATTTTGAACTTGGAGCGAAATGCAGGTGGTAAGCGAGCCAATGAGGGGGGTAGCACATGGAGGTAGAGGTACGAACGAGAAGGTCGCTCCTTCCAGTTAGGCTGGCGCAAAACGCATGCAGCGGATCGTCAGTTGCAGGACGTAGGCCTGTCATCGCTGGGTCAGGGCCCTGTGAATCTAAGTAACGACATCGTCGCCAATCTGTCCCTTTCAGTGGTTAATGCAACCGCATCAGCAGTCTTACCTCCTCGCCTCGCTGTCACGGCCACAAATGTCGTCATCAGCATCATCAGCATCCGTTCCAACATGAAGCAGCCCAAATGTCAACTCGTGTACCCACCTCTGTGGATAATTCCATTGTCTGTAGTCCTATTTGATGTCAACAATGACGGTGTGGGGTCACGAAAGATGATTAAAAAGATCAAGAGGATGATTTAGTCTGGCTCTGACGCCCAGTTACTGAGGCCTTCAGAGGGGGTGAAGAAGCGGGTCATCGGCAAAATTCCCGGGCGGTCGGCAACGCCTTGCAGTGCCCCTTGCTTGTAGCCCGCAGCTTTGGATGCAGAATGTCAGGAAGTCCAAGTCACTTGTGTCTGATGATGATGATTGATTGACGACATTGCGGATTCCCTTTCCCTGGTTCTTTTCCGCAGAATTTGCTGCGAGCGCTTCATCATCTGGACGTGGTAGGAAGACGATGGGGGTCAGTGCTCAATACGGGTCCGCCCACAAAAAGGGAGCTGGGCGGTCGCAGAAATCCAGCTGATATGATTCCGCCAGCCACGGTCAGCGCAAACCCCGACTCTCGCTTATCGCCGCGTCAAAAAGGTCCCGGACCTCTCAAGCCTGGGCCTTCTTGAGCAAGCCTCTGATTCACCAGCGTTGTCTCGGACGCATTTGCGTATACGGCATTAGTAGTGGCAAGTTAGAAACCTTATGTGGTTAACCACACCATCTTGGTCTTGTCAAATGCAGCGAATGCATGAGTTGATAGGGAGGAACACTTGGCCAAAAAAGGCCAGGGGACCGACGCCCGGCCTCCAACCGACTGGCTCACCCTCTTGTCTCCGCCTCCTCCTATCCTCCGCCACCACAATGCGTTCATCAGATGCCCATGTCTCTCACAGTTCATGTTCAGGGATCTGCCTACGACTTCAGCATCCTCCGTCGCCCCGAGTACCACCAGCACCACCAGAGACCCCTACTCCCCTTCTCATTCCGCCCAGTTTTGACGACATGCACGCCGGTTACAGCGGCCAGTCTAGCAGCCAGCCTTCTGTCTTCCTGGTTTTGGGAGCAGAAAAGATAAACACTTTAACCCAAACCATCCCAAAGCCAAAGCCTGATTGTCGGCATTGCCATGGCCTTTGGCCTTGGAAAATGTTGCCTTTCGTCTGCGTGGACACAGATGGTTTCCGCCACGTCCATGGCCCTCGCCTGCCCCCAATAACAGTTTGCCCGAGCAGGACATTTCTTTGCCAGATATGCCGTCCCTGCCCTGGCCAGCATCACGTGTCATCTAAAATTTCAAGAGCGTTGTCTGCTTCTGTGTCGGAATAAAGTCCATCTCACCACCGTCCACGATGGAATAGTAAGACAAGGCCAAGGCCAACTATATCTCTGTGACAGCTCACTGGCGTGAGCATGGGTGGATGTCTTGGGCGGTGACGGTGCTCTCAGGGATCAGCACGCACGCTCTTCCCCCCAAAAAACCGAGGGATGGTGCAGGGCTCTTTCCCCCAAGGTCCTCTAGTGGCATCACGTGACCAGAGGACTCCAGGGCCCGTGTTGAAATTAATCTGCCTTGGAGACCGTCCACACCAAGGTCAGGAGCTGTGGACGGCATCTTATGGCATCATGGACCCGAGGCTGGCTGGGTGGCAAGAACCTTGTGACCAGGCAAGCGGTGGTGTGCGATAACGGTGGCGAATCTGCTGGCGCCCTTAAGATCGGTAGGCTGGAGCACATCCGTTGCCTGGCACATGTCATGAAACATTGTCGTCCAGAAATTTCTAAAGTGCTACCCGGGTTTCTGGACTGCCTGCTGAAGAAGGGATCGAGGTCTGAGTTCGCTCTTCCGACGTTAGCAACCCTGCTTCGTCCGCCTGCTGTCCGTTGCAGAGTCAGCTCGGCTCGCCCGTCAACGTCTCAATTGTTGACGTGGCAAACACGCTGGAATTCTCCCTCCACATGCTCCAGGTTTGTGGGCAGCTGCGCAATGCCATTACGCAGTTCAAGTGACTCAAGGCCTGACATGCAGCCGGTACGGACCTCAGTGTTTGTTGAACCACTGAAGCGTGTTGGAGGCTGGTGAAAGAGCTCATGCACCTTCATTGCCAGTTTTGAAGATGGCCACCAAAAAATTGGGTCAGTGCGACAATGACCTTGTCAGCATGAGGCATTGTGGTGATATTATTTCTGTAACGATCTTTTGAAACTCTGAAACAACACGGTTCCCGCCAGCGACGGAGGAGGAGTAGGACACAGATCGCGGACACGGAGCCTTTCTCTCCTGTCAAATCCACAAGGCCCGACAGTTTCACAATTTCAGTGGTCTTCATTAGCTGTTGGTTCGGGGGTCCAGGAGCTAGTGCAAGGTGGCGCATAAGCTCTCAGGGGTGCATCATCTCAGGCAAGTCAGGCTGTGTTTTGAAGCTGTGCTGGACGGCAGCGGAGTAAGGAGGAGGAGGAATTCCTAGACATCCGATGTACGTCGTCCCTGCTTGGAAAGAGGTGACGCGAAATTTGAGGCGGAGGAGAAGATGAGGAGTTCAGTTTGCTAGTGCCCCTCGACCCAGTGGCTTGGGGAAATCAAGGCTCCATCTCTCCATGAGTGCTTGGATGCTCCATTTCCCTCCCAACATGATCATCGCATTCAAGGCCATCAAAAATTGAACAACAGTTACTTGGTGGCACCCTCCTGGATTCCCGGTACAAACAATACTCAGCACTTTCCTTCACCCCACCCAAAAATAGAGAGCTAAAATGCAGGAAATGGCGACCTTGCTTATTGATCAACTGGAGACATCTGTTGAATCTGCTTCACGTTCCCCAAATGTCACGGTGGAACTACATCTGCGACGTCGACTGCAGTAGAGTGCCTAGTAGGCGTTAGCCGGCAGCTGCAGGCAGGTGGAGACGCTAATGGGTGACCTCTGGCTATCTGTGTTTACCACATCTCCACAACGCATGCAAATGCAGGGCTCAATCCAACACACAGAGTTCAGCTTCAGATCATGGTTGCACGAACTATATTGTATCAAACTCACACTGATGTTTTTGCATGTGTTCGGACCAATAGACGTCTGGGTATCCAAAATGGACGATTGGCCCCGAGATGGCTCTTCACGCCATAGAGGTGTTGTCCTGCCCAGCAGCCAGCCGTCTTATGGCTGAGAGACCTTCAGCACTGCTGGTGGACAGTCATTTAAGACAAACGCTTCCGGCTTTCCACTGATTATATGTGGATCGTTTGACTTTCATCAAGTTGAATCAGGCATGGATCTCTGATGATGTTTGTGGCCCCTATTGCCGAGGTCCCGATTTTTTGCCGGTCTACTTCTAATTCCTTTTAAAACAGATATTGTCCTCTTTTAATCTTTTTTTTTTAATGTTCTTTTCTTACTGTAATCTTTATTCTCTTTTCCCTAAAGTTCATATTGATGGTTTTGCTGTGAGGAGATGTAAAAGGACAGCTAGGTTTCATGTATACACTACAGTATTCCATTTACTCTAACTTTATTTTAAGAAGTTTTGACATGCGTTGTCATTAGTTTTGAGGTCTTGTTGTGTGAGATACAGCTATTATTATGGTCCTTTTGGAACTGAATTTGGCTTCTAAGTGGCATTTTTCCCTCACAATTTTAATAGTGGCTTTGTGATGTCCATATTTATTAATTTTTTGGGGTTATGTAGCTGTGAGATACTAGCAATATTCATGGTCATTTGGAAAGGGAGATAGGAATACATATGAATACCAGACATCATACCGAATAAAATGAGAACACCAGCAGATATTAAAGAGGAGAAAGTAGGCATAAACAGCGGAGACAAAAAAAAAGGAACACAAAGAGATGAGAAAAAAAGAGAGGAGAAGAGGGAAGTTCAGTAAAAGAAACAAAAGCCCTATGAAAATGACAATAATTGACATGTGGTTAAAAAAAACAATGTGGACTCTTCTAAGTGGCATTTCTCCCTCACAATTTTTAACAGTGGCTGATGATGTCATTTTTTATCATTTTTTTGGGTCATGTGCTGCTTTTGATATGCAGCAATTATACAGTCCTTTTATAAAAATATTTGGTTTCTAACTGACATTTGTTCTTCACAATGTCCAAAGTGGCTCAAGGGTCTTGCTTTTGATTTTTTTGGGGGCATTTTGTTGGAAATGCAGCAATACTACAGGTCCTATTCTAAAAATGTTGTTTATAACAGACATTTGTTCTCACAATTGACATGGAGTGCTTTTGGCGTGATGGTGCTGTAGAAACAGGAATAGGTAGGACACTGTTAATGGAGACAATATTGCATAAATGACTTGTATTTGCAAGATCTTTAACATAGCTATCAATCCAAGTATTGAGACAACCCATTTAATACAATGAAAAAAAAAGAGAAACAAAAGACATGGTGGGATTCCATTCCTATTTTAAAAATGTGTTTTCTTTAGAATTAAAGTACTAAAAAAGCTTGCATGTTACCAAACATTAGCTTGTTAAAAAAATAAATTCTCTGAATTGTACAAGGGAGGTACAGAAAACTTGACCAGATGTAGGTATTCAGGGAGGACATTGAGTATGGAGCTCGGAAATGAGAAACAAAGTACAGAGGACCATTTCCTCCAGGCACGCGTTGAGTAAAATGAGAAAAAAGAAATCCAAGATATAGGGCACCTGGGATGTAACTGGAGCTGTTAACCACAGTAATTCCAAGTGAAGCTCAAATGGTCCACACTCATACGGAAGGGACAAGTCGATACCCAGCGTATTGACTGTGTACTGAGGTAAGGCTGGAGTTCTCACACTTCCGCTTCCACTGTCATGCTTCAGGACGAAGTTTTCATTGCTGCTGTCATCTGGGCATTTTATACCTACGTGTTAAATAGAAGACGGACGCCAGCTTGGGCTCTCACCGCACCCACTGTAAACCTCCGGCCCTGGGTCATGCTGTGGCCCAGACAGGTATAGGTCAATGTCCAGTGAAACTAAAATGGTGGTTGATAAGACTCCTTTTTTTCCGGCACTTTTTAAATGTGGGGGTCTTGAGGTTTGGGCTCATGCTGTGGCCCAGGAAGGTATTAGTCAAGTCCAGTGAAACTAAAATGGTGGTTTTGGAAAGACTCCTTTTACGGCACTTTTTAATGTGGGGGTCATGAAGGTTGGGGCTCATTGCTGTGGCAAGGACAGGGATATTCCAATGTTCCAGTTCATAGTAAGATGATGTTCAAATTATTAACTGCCTTCTGGCAAACTTTCTATTTGTGGGTGATGTGGTTTAAGGGTCTGGCAGTGGTACAAGACAGGGATAGTGTATGGTCTGTGACTTTTTTTATGTGACTTTTATACCTAGTGTGTTGCATAAGAAGCTGACGTATCATTGGAATGTTGTGGATGTTAATTTCAGCTTTCTCCAGTTGTTTGGGGTAAAATGAAGGTGTTGTTGCTCTCCCCTTAGACTATTATTGGTCATCTGCCATTTATCGACCGCTCATCTATCGAAAAAACCTTATCGATAGCGGCTCGCCGACTATCGACTATCGACTCGATCTCAATCGCCCAACGCATTCACTCATACAACTTGTTATTACGGTCATGTGGATACCTAATATGTGTAGTTTTTTTTTGTGTGTGATGTATGCACAATTATTTTTTATTAAATATTTATTTTTATTTTATTATTTATTTTTTTTCTTATTCATTTTTTTATTTTTTTTTATATTTTTTACTTTTTTTTTTACTCCCAGGAAGGGAGAACTGTTTACTTTTTTTCTAACATTATAATGTATTAGCATATTCAATATATGCATATATTCATATATGCTTACACATTCTAATCTGTGTCACTTTTGACACAGGCACAGTGATTGCGAAAGCACTCTGTGTCCTGGTCACTGGCTTCATACACAGACAGCCCTGGGGCTACTCTACGTCCCCAGGGCTGACTGTGCAGCTGTTCCCCGAGCTCTGTCGGTTGACCAGGTGTTTTCCGATCACCCGACAGAGCAGGGGAAATCTTTGATTGCGCTGTGGTAACGCATCGTCACAATCAGAAGGGTTTTTTTTTAAAGATCGGGTGCGGAGGTTTTCCTTCCAATCAGGGCCGTCTTATCTGAACTTATGGGCCCCTGGGCAGAGAGGTATAATGGGCCCCCCCCCCCCAAAAAAAACAAAAAACAAAAAAAATACTCCAAAGAACAAATATAAACATTACCGGCTCGGTCACCATTACATGACGAGGACCCAGCACTGATCAAAATATAGAAGTAAAATTAACGCTGAACCAGGGGACTCACCGGAGCGTCCTGACTGATTCAGTCGTTCTCTGAATCGTTCTTTTTCCCTTTTCCTTCTCCTTCCGTTCCAGACCTCCATTGACGGACTTGTCCCAGGCCTCAACTCGTCACTGCAGAATGTAAACGCTACAAACATCTTAGTATCCTCAACTTTTCAGCTACTTCGCTACCAATTCCCACCTCTGTTATGGGCGCCCCACATTTAGTAAGTAGGTAGTAATGCTGCCCACATTAAGATAGGTCGTATACATGGCCTCTGTAGTTGATTTGCTGCTTTCTGTAGGTAGGTTTATAGCCCCCTGTAGATTGTAGGCCCCATGTAATATCCTCCCCTAGATTGTAGGCCCTCCTGTATTATCCCCTCCACTTGATATTGGGACAGTTAATTAGCCAGGCAGGGCAGTAATTAGCCAGCAGGGCAGTAATTAGGCAGGCAGGGCCAGTATTTAGGCTGGCAGGGGCAGTAAGTAGACCCAGGCGGGCCACGTTAATTAGGGCAGGCTCAGGACGGTATTTAGCTAGGCAGGCTGTATATGGCCAGGCAGGGCAGTATATAGGAAAGCTGGGCGGGTATATAGGAGAGGCAGGGCAGTTATATTGGGGGGCAGGGCAGTATATTGGTAGGCAGGGCAGTGTATAGCCAGGAGAGCAGTAAATTTGGTAGGCCAGGGCAGTAGTATTATATTGCCAGGCAGGGCGAGTATATAGGTAGGACAGGGCAGTATATGGCCAGGCAGGGCACAGTTATACGGGCAGGCAGGGCTGTATATAGACAGGCAGTGGCAGTATACGGGCAGCAGGGCAGTATATAGCAGCAGGGCAGTATATAGCCATTCAGTGGCAGTAGTATAGCCAGGCAGGGCAGTAATATAGATAGGCAGGGCAGTATATGGCCAGGCAGGGCAGTATATGGGAGGCAGGGCAGTTACGGCAGGCAGGGCAGTTATACGGCCAGGCAGGAGCAGTTTTACGGGAAGGCAGGGCAGTATATAGCCAGGCAGGGCAGTATACGGGGCAGGCAGGGCAGTATATATGGCTAGGCAGTGCAGTATACGGCGGAAGGGGCAGTATATAGCCTGGCAGGGCAGATATGGGCAGGACAGGGCAGTATAGGGCAGTATAGGGAAGGCAGGGCAGTATAGGGGCAGTATATAGGTGGTAGGCAGGCTGTTTATGGGGCAAGCATCGCAGTATAGGGCAGGCAGGCGTATATGGGCAAGCAGGGCAGTATATGGGCAAGCAGGGCAGTATTTAGCCTGGCAGCAGGGCAGTATAATAGCAGCAGACCGGGCAGTATATTGGTAGCAGGTTGCAGTAGTTTTAAAATTAAATTAATAACTAAAATTGTTCACTCACCTGGATTTTCAATTCCTCTTCTCCACGTCAGTCCGGAGACGGTGGCCGCTACGCTTCACTGTTAAGTCATAACATCGCGCGCCTGCCCGCGGCTCCTCCTGGGAGGCTGAACAGTCAGATCAGAAGATCCATGCCTCCTTGTTCAGCCTCGGGCCGCTGCTTGCACCGCGCGGTTGCAGGCGGCGGCCGTGATGCCTGCTTGGTGGGCCTGTCAGTCCCGGGCAGTTTGCAGGAGGAAGGTCGGGGGGGACCGACCCAGTGCGGCGCCGGTACTCGGGGGCCCGCACAGGGGGAAACCCCAGCTCCACCGGCGACGCTACCGAGCCGGAGCTGCGGCACGAATCCGGCTGCCCCGGGCAGGAGCGATGGCTGCTCAGCGCCACGGGGCAGGGTAGGAGGCTGCCCGGGAGGGCCCCCTGAGATCGTGGAGGCCCCCGGGCAGTGGCCTACCCTGGCCCAATGGAAGAGATGGCTCCTGCCCTCCACTCCCCGATGCTGTGGAGTTGCTCTGGGGTTCAGGGATGTGTAGTACTGCAACGATCAATCACAACTGCAGCGCTGGCCGCCGCAAACCCCTAAGTCTGCAGCGACGCCAAAAGACGTCGCTGCAGACGAACGACCCGCACCGGCCGACGCCAAAAGACGGTGCGCGGTCGTTAAGGGGTTAATATTATAAAATATCTTACATTTCTTCACATGGTGCTACAAAACCCCAGTTCCCTTTTATTTAGTAACATATTTTATTTAGTAACTTAAATTTTAAATACCCGCATATGTTCATAGTGGCAGGCAACTTACTGCATGCAGATTATACTGCTCCCATTCAACTCACATGAAGCTGCTTATTGTATTGGAAGGCTGGGCATTTGCTCTCCTCAAAGGCATAACTAGAGAAGACTGGGCCCATAGCAAATATGCCCCCCTGCCTTCCTGTCCATAAACATTTACCAGGACCTCTTAATTCATGAAGTTGCTAGTTAATACAAGGAGCGATTACCTCACCATAGATATCACCATCATACTGCTACCAAACAAATCCCACTATACCCAGACAAACATTACCAATAGTGCTACTACAAATGGACCTGATTATATCACCAGAACATGACCACAAATTACCATCACATAATGACTGAATAATACCCCTATACAATTACTAAATAAAGATGACCATATAGTGGCATAAATCAATGTACACAGGTGCCATGCAGACTGTATATTACCACCATACAGTGACCATATAGTTGTAGGTACATGCACACAGACTCTGGAGATTTATAAGTGATTATAGTACAGTTACATCTTTTGACTCACAGGTGATATGTCTCTGTTGAGTCGTTGACTTTCCCTTTTGCTCTGTATCTGGTCCAGACTGCCATGATGACTTCTCCAGGCCACCACTAATTCCAAATTTGGACCCAAATATCTTAGAATCCTCACGTTTCCAACACCTCACTTTGTCCCCCTCCTTTGTACAAATTTCCAAGAGGTGGCAGAGCGGGTACAGGCCATAGCTTAGAGGCACAGTCTCCTAGAAGGCAGGGGCGGAACAGAGGACTTACACCCTGGAGATTGTGTTACAGCTCTGGCCTGTACCCCTCATGTTACAGGTAGACCCATTAGGTAGGTTCTAGGTGGTAGGTTAGTAGGCTCCTGGTAGGTAGTTAGGCAGTGCATAGGCCCCAGGTAGGTAGGTAGATTGGTCCTAGGTAGGTAAGCAGTAGATAGGCAGGTCTCAGTTACATAGGTAAGCAGTACACTGGCCCCAGGTAGGTAGATTGGTCCTTGGTAGGTAGGCAGTAGTTAAGCAGCTCTTGGTAGGTAGGCTACAGATAATTAGCTAGATTGTCCCTAGGTAGGCAGTAGTTATGTCCCAGTTAGGTAGGCAGCACCCAGGTAGGTAGGTTGTAGGTAGTCCCCAGGTAGCTAAGTAGGCAGTAAGTGGGCTACAGGTAAGCTGTAGGTGGGCCCCAGGTAGCTACGTAGATAGGCTATAGGTGGGGCCCATGTAGGTAGGTAAATAGCCTATAGAAGGCCCCAAATAGACATGCAGGTTTATGGTAGGCTTTAGGGGCCATATAGCTAGGCATGTAGGGTTTAGGGGCAATATAGGTAGGTAGGCCTGGTTTAGGTAGGGTATAGGGGCCATATAGGTAGTCATGCAGGGTTTAGGTAAGGCACTCCGCTCTGCTAGGACCGGGTAGTCCTGGATTTGAATGCTCGAGACAAAGTGCCCGGGCGTTCAGATGCAGAATGCGCCGGGCCCCACAGCTCCACCCCGGCAGTGAACTGTTAGGCATAGGAGCGGCACTACTGGGGCAGCAGAAGCTCTACCAGCTGCCACGGGGCCCAGGCCCCCCACGGGCCCGGGCCCTGTAGAAGCTACTATGTCTGCTACCTCACTAGTTATGCCCTTGGTTCTCCTCCAATCAGCCATGGCACTCACCACAGCCAAATTATTATTGGACCAGGCCTTTGGTGATTCTATAGCAGTTATTGGCATATCAGCTCTGCTATTCCTAGCTAAGCCTGTTACAATGCAGGAGGTTTGTAAACTGAAGTGAACAAGGCTACAGAGCTCTTAAGAATTAAAACTTGTCAGTAAGTGATGTAAACAAGCTCTCATCTTTTAAGATAAGAAACAGAGCAGGAAGTAAATCATCATCCTGACAACTGCTGCAGCCTATAAGAGCAGGGAGAGGTGGCCAGTAATTAGGGAAGCTTGTATGCAAAACCAGGAGATAAGAGTTGCTCCTATCTCTTAAGAGAAGCAAAATCAGAACAACAATGTATTTGGTAATAGTCTTTATTTACTTTTGCCTACATGTTTAAAGCTTATCAATAAAATGGGAATACTAGTGTAATACTTTAGCTGTAAGACTGTCCAAGCAAGCACTTAAATGTCAATTCAGAATATGTTTTACTGTGTCATTTGACTGTTGGCTGACTGACACTGGGAAGTTCTGGAATGGAAACTCAATACATGCTGCTGTTCACAGTATTCAGATGACCTGGAACAAAACAATGCAGAATGCTACTTTATATGTGAAACCCGTGAATGGCAGTGACATGCTGCGCTATTTGTTTTCCCCCTTGAATCATTTCACTTTATTCCATATTATTTTTTTTAAAAACAGGTCCTTTTAGATTTTCTCTATAGATATATTAACCCAGGGTCTTTATATTCCATAAAGGGCACATTATTTAACCTTGATTTTTAGCTGTACACGTTGCATTTCTGCATCACTTACCATATGTGTTTGTCCATGGATTATGCACATTTATTAAAAGAAAACTGGAAAAATAGACATACTTTATATCTTTACATGTGGTGGGAATCTAAAAATAATCCATTGATCTCACAGATGTTAACCTCCTAGTGATTGAGAATAGTTGTTATCTGTACAATTATTATTACATTTTTGTATCGTAAATGTCGTAAAAGAAGGATATTGTTCTAATCCATTTTGTCTGAATGCTACCTGAAATATACCTTTCTGCGAGGTTATTCAGTTACATTCACTCATTGAAGTATAAAGTTGCCCAGAAGCCATATGGTCACTGTGACTAGGTGTGTAAGCTGATGGGTGACATCACCACATTGTAAGGCATTTAGGTGGTCTTTTGATGGTCTTATGGTCTTATTAAATGGGTAGAGACAATTCATGGAAACATTGGCAATGTGAAGCCCTGGCTCACTCTCTATCATCCCCTGGACAAACTGCAAGAGGCTACTTTCTATGTGTGCTTTCTGTGTAAGCATATAATTAAAGGTATAATAACATTATAGGAGGCCTTATGTTTTACATACAGTATTCACATTGGGATGGTTCCCAAACAGAAAATAG